>QFEA01002274.1:0-116464 GCA_003315975.1 Lactifluus echinatus
CGGATTATTTCAAACAGTGACATCCGTCTGGGTGTGAAGAACCTCATGGAAAGTAGCGGGTCAAAGCATGATGTAATGGACATAGAAGAAGATTGTATGGAGGAAGAAGAGGGCTGAAAGTGGGCGTCATCATTTTCTGACTACGTTCCCATACCTCCTGCCCTCCACGATGCTGTAAGGTTCCTCGTCCGTGTGTAATGTACGTATCGTAGTAATAATAATAAATGTAACTTGACTTGACTTGTGTTCGAATCGCGTACTGTCACATTCACATGTCGTGTGACATTCAGTAAAGGAGAGCACGACACGACACGAACTGGCAACGCTCAAGTTCTGCCCCTTTGGCTTCAGGCTTCACTCGCTTTCTCCTATCTGCCCTCTGGTATATAAGCTAATATGCCGACAGACTATGAACGCCTGCGTGCAGAGAGGGTTGCTCAGAATACGAAGATGCTCCGGGATCTGATGAAAGGAGTCAAAGAAAACGCGTCTACGGTCAAGAGGACCGTGGCGCGACCAGCAGGGCGCAAAAGTGCCTCAAACAGACGGGCCACTCCTTCCAAGCGTTTGCGGCTCTCTTCTGACGATGAATCAGAACTGTCTCGCCTGCCGTCGAAACGGGCACGTCCGGAAACTCAACAGCTTGGTCTTCGTCGCAGCTTAAGAAACGCAGGGAAGACACAGCCTAACCATCAAGCAGAGCCGAAAATACGATTAACCCCTTCGAACACGACAAAAGTAGGCGTCGACCTTGATAGAGAGCCAAATCGGCGCTCTGGAAAGCGAATACATGACCCGTATGTTGTACGCCTATCAACCATCTACGGGACTCACGCTTACTTGATATGTGGTCTCAGCAAGACGTTTGGTCACATTCCAGACATTCCAGTTGGGACATGGTGGGAAAGTCGGTGAGACTTGCTTGCATGTTATCGTCCTTGGGCTTTCGTAACACCGATGCAGGGAAGACTGCAGCAATGACGCTGTTCATGCGTGCGCTGGAGTTTTTCAACTATTGTCATGATCTGAGATGTTGTGCCAGCCCATGGGTCGCAGGAATATCCGGCTCGCTTGAAGGTGCTTATTCCGTTGCCCTTTCCGGGGGATACGAAGATGATGTCGACGTGGGAGAGTGTTTGTAAGTGGTTGTCATGGGTGGAAGTATTCTGTCTGATGTCATTCTAGTACGTTCACCGGATCTGGTCCGTAAAGTCCTAAGATATGATATGGTCAAATATACCCATTGAGGCGTTTTCTAGGTGGACGGGCCCTGAGGGGAACCAAAACAAATCCTAAAAATGTGGGTCTCCGCCGTTTCAAAACGGGACGCAGTTGGAAAGTTGAGACCATTTCCTATTTGTTCAGTTGCGAACAGCACCTCAGAGCTCCGACCAGAGCTTTGAAAACCCATTTAACAAAGCACTAAAGGTGACAGTTTTGATTGTTATTCGTCTTTGCCTTCTGAACCCCATGTAGATATCGTCAGAAACCGGAAAACCTGTCCGGGTGATTCGTGGTTTCAAGCTGAATTCACCATACGCTCCGTCGGAAGGGTGCGGATTCCCCTTTTCGCGTATCATTCCATGACTGATATCATTCCAGATATAGATATGATGGCCTCTATACTGTTGAGAAGGTGAGATTCTATGCGTCGCGGACCATGTGCGTTCTTTATTTGAGTTTTAGGCATGGATGGAAAAAGGTCTAAACGATGGCGGCTTCTTAGTTTGCAAATACATTTTTCGGGTATGTTCGGACGTTATTCTAACATTCCCAGCTCTTAACGGTTTCCAGCGAGTGCCAGGACAGCCCGCCTTGCAGAGGCAAACGGCAGGACAGACAGATGACGACGACGACGACGACGACGGTAGTGATGAATGCTCAAGTTGAAAATGTCTCCCCGTTCAACGAGTCTGTCTGCTATGTCATCACAGTTACCGACACTCTTTCCTTCCGTTTTTTCTTGCTTCCGCTTGCCCAGACATAGATACTTTTTGTATATAAACTATATGAATGCTGTATATCAAAGGGGACATTGAGTTGTTAATATGCCGTGTCTCATCGCAGAGAAGGTCAAACAATCGTTTGGGGCACACCTGCAGCTGAAAGTACCAATTATTGTCATCAACAAGCACTTCCCTCGCTTTGGCAGAACGTATTTGAAGGAGTGGAGGAGGTGATCGTTGGAGTCCACCTCTATTCATTGACAGTCTGTCGAATGGCTACAAATATTGGATGTACTCGTACAGCAGACATTAACTACGCGACGCAATGTAGCGTACTATATATCTTGTAGACAAGTATGTAAACTCAGATGATTGCTATATGGACAACGGGAAGTCGCCGATCTCGCGATCTTGATATTGCAGCGGTCTGGTTCACTGGTTGACGTACCAGAACATACGGGATGTGATGGATCTAGCGCATGTCCAAGGGCGGGATCCAATCAGGTACATTGTCCCAATAGAAACGTGGTGCCGCAAAAGCAGCGCGAACATTATCGGGTAACAAGGAGGAATAGTTCGGTGGTAACAACGCATCATATGGATCCAAACCCGGCTTGTACGTCGACCTCGCATTTGAAAAATCGGGGGCACTAGATTTTGCTTGAGACTTAGGTGCAGCTGTAGATTTACTTGGTGATATAACTTGACCAAAGGTCGACTGTTGGGATACGACAGGGGCGCCAAAAGCAGATGTCTGCGTTGTTGGTCGTCCAAAAGCGGTCGTGGGTGGCTGACCGAAGGTGGAATTGGCAGGGGTAGGCTGGCCAAATACGGGCGTCGGTTGACCAAATGGCGCCACGCCTGGTGAACTTGAGGGTGCTTGGCCAAATGCAGAAGGTGTGGAAGTAGGCTGTCCAAAGGCCGAGGCTGGGTTGTTGGAAGCGCCGAAGGGGGACGCCTGCCCAAACACAGAACCTGACGTTGAACTCGAACCAAAGGCGGCAGGTCTCCCGAAAGCTGAATCCGTCAAAGTTGTGTTCGCGTTCGCGGCCCCGAATACTGATTGAGTTGGAGTTGGTTGCGCACCGCCCCCCGGGCCGCCGAATGCAGATTGCCCAAAGACTGACCCTGTAGAACTAGGACCTGCAGCGGCAGCGAATGCAGATGGCCCTGATCCAGCGAAAGTAGAGAAGCCTCCGACCCCGATGTTTGCAGCCGGGGCACCAAAGGCAGTCTTGGGGACATCAGGCTGACCGAATGCGGAAGGCGTTTGAGCGAAAGCAGCAGGAGCAGGAGCACCGAAAGCGGCCGTCCCAAATGCCGAAGTTCCTTGTGGTTGGCCAAATGCCGAGGGCTGTCCGAAAGTGGAAGCACCTCCTGATCCTGGGAATGCAGGCGCAGGCAGACCACTGGGGAGCGCGTCGCTACCTAGGCTGTGTCGCTTTGCAGCGTCGAAGGCACTTTTTGTGTCATTGCGTACATTGGTGAATATTTGCTCGGCGCTTGCGAAAGCATTCTGCTCGTATTGAACCTTTCTCCCATTACGATAAAGGAATGGTTTGAATATTGAATATAGTGGCTCAACAGTGACGCACATATTCGTCGATATTGCCACTTCGTGCAGCAGTGACCGCTTTGAAACGAAGCTCTTCAGGGCATTCATCGAGAGATGGTACGAGATTTTTCTCGTGTTTCGCCGGCCCATAGGATGATAGTGACCATGACGGTTTATCAGCTTTGACATCGAAATCCCTGCTCATGGTTTCGAGACTGAGGCTTAGCGTCAGCCAACCGAATATGATAGGAACAAACTTGTCCCACACCTATATGGGATGGTCTTTGGGACATTGGAGGGAGTCCATGTCGAGCCTGTTGAGAATGAGGGGTGGACGCTATGAAAGGGACTAGAGATAGCTTACCGCCGAAGGCAGAGCGGCGATCCCCTTG
The DNA here is from genome assembly GCA_003315975.1 of Lactifluus echinatus. NCBI lineage: Eukaryota > Fungi > Basidiomycota > Agaricomycetes > Russulales > Russulaceae > Lactifluus > Lactifluus echinatus. The sequence goes on from QFEA01002274.1 coordinate 3,894, forward strand.
GACGTTTTGGGGATGTTCATTACGACATTGGCTCCCGAATCTGCATGTACCGCGAAGGAAATATTGACACACTGCCTATATAATCCAGGTATGAATGCTGGCATCACTGTAGAGCCTGGGCCACTCACCATGGCTGTTGCAGTTTGCGTGAACTAGTGGCGTGTGACTATATCCGTGGCTAGTTCGCTCCACCGGGCCGTATATCCAGATGCCGGTCCGTGTTACCCGTGTTACGTCTCTCCGTCTCTCCTTCTCCCCTTCCGTGATGTAGATGTAGATGACGCCCTCTGAAACCCTACGAACGCTGTCCGAGCCGGTCCGTACAAGACTGCGCTCTACCCAGATCCTGACTTCACTGCCCCAAGTCATTTCTGAGCTTGTCCAAAACGCCCTTGACGCCTCTGCTTCGCACATTGACATCGGGGTTAACTGCCAGGAATGGGAATGCTGGGTCAAAGACGATGGCCATGGCATCCCACGAAGCAGCCTAGATACACTTTCCAAATGTTATGAATCTGGGAGGTATAGTATGTCTGTCCTTTTTCAGATATGATCGCCATCCAGACTAGTTTTTGCATCAGACACGTCCAAGGCCTATAATCTAGGCTCCCTGGATGAAGTCTGCACATTCGGGTTCAGAGGAGAAGGTATCTGGCATATTTTCCGTTCTTGACATGCTCAACGACGGTTTCACAGCTCTGGCATCGGCAGCTGATGTGTCATGTCTGGAAATAGCCTCCCGGATATCTACGTCCTCGGAGACATGGTCGGTCATAACTAAGGTGCATCATACTCCTACTGTTTTTTGTTTCTCGCATATCTAATATTTATAAGAATGGACACTGTCTATACAATGGGTCGTCCGCCCGTTGGCGAATGGAACGGTCGGGAACAGTTGTTTATCTTCGTGACATATTTTATAACGTAGGCCATAACATGGGACTCTTACTTCAAGACGTCTTACATCTATGTAGCTGCCAATTCGCCGCACTGCTCATCTCCGCTCGTCGAAGACTATGGACAGCATTTGCCGGGACATAGAAACCTTGGCATTGGTGTTCCCTAACGTGGCGTTCACTGTCAGCACCATGCGACCACCGTCGGAAATTGGTTCTCATACCGATCGGGTGCTGAATATCCCGAAAGTCCTGAAAATTATCATCCAATTTTGATTCTACTCACTGGAAAACCGTTAGACATCGTCCATTTTGTCTGCTTTTCGCCATATCAATGGCAAAACGCTTGCCGTTGTGCGTACGCAAATTCTATCCCTTGAATATCCCTTTTTTTTTTTACTTTTACTTAGGAAATAGACGAAATCGCTACGACTTCAGGTGGAATGAAACTTGAAGGTTTCATTAGTCTCAGAGGAGCGTTTACCAAGGGAAGTGTTACCTACACGTTCATGATTAGATGAGACTGACAGCGATCCTATCTATAGGTTCATCAGCACATTTGTCAGTTTTCGTTGTCCGATGCATGTGGTCTTCCTTTAATTTCTGGCCAGTTATAAACCACCACCCTATCTCTTCATCCCATTATCTACACCGAACTATCGATCATGCCTTCTCAAACAGTAATTTCTCGAAACAAGTGCGGAAGTAGTGCATTCTAGCGGAACAGGTCTCTGACTGTTGAAACACAGGCATCAGGCACCGACATGACCGATTCTCGTCGACGTCGGTGAAGTCCTTTCATTATGTTTATCGATTGCTGAACGTTATCTGTAGATACTCGGCGCTCTCCCCGCAGACATGATCAAAAGCCTATATACGTTCTTAGCCTGATAATTCCGCCAAAAGATATCGATAGTTGTTTGGAGCCTGGGAAATCTTTGATACATGTTTCAGTGAGTCCGTATCGATTACAAAAGACAAATATCCGTGATCCAATCACATCTCAGACTGAAGACGCCATCATAGCATTCGTCGATTCCACCATTGACTCCTTCCTGCGTCGACACAGTTTCCTCGCTAATAGCGAGGACAGGTCCACACGACAAAAAAAGCGCAAGATCATTAACGAGGGTGATTTGTCTAGAGATAATTTAATCGATATCCGACTCCCAAGGCGGACGTCTTCTGAAACTAGGTCACTGTCACACGTGCAGTTTACTAGCCATGGGCAAGACAGTGCGCTATCCTTGAACATCAACCCAGTTAGTGACGCCGAGTTTCCTGATATCCATCTTTGTTTCATTCTCAATCTCCATTAGGATCGTAATGATGATGACAATAACGACATTGTTTGGACAGACCCCAACTCCAGCATCACGTTTTTAGTCAATAAAAGGACGGGTCATTCGTATCCCCGCACCGCACTAGTTCGCGAAGTCGACGAGGACAATGCGGGAGCTGTGAACTTCGCGAGAAGAACTACCATGTCTGCTAACTCGGACAATGACGAAAACCAGGCTCCGCAGTGGATTCTTGACGCCCTAAAGGTAGGTACTGGATATTCATGAGCAGCATCCTGAGACTCAGCGATTTCATGGAAGGACAACGCTGCATATTTCGGTAAAGGACAACCAATACGTGTCATCTGTCAACGACTTCCAAGTGGTCTCTCAGAATATATTGCGCCGGTGGCATGTGCTCTACACCCTAGTGGCTCAGGCTCTTTCACCGTCGATGAAACTGTTCCATGGTGCCTTCAGAAGGATGATCTGGCCCGTATGAAGGTGATAAATCAACTTGACAGGAAATTTATCGTTTGCGCGGTAGATGCAATCATCGATGGTGGGAAAGTATCCGAAATCCCAAAACGCATGCTAGTTCTCGTCGATCAACATGCTGCTTCTGAACGAGTGCGTGTGGAAGGTTTCTTAAAGACCTTGTGTCACCACTTCCTCTATCCTGAAAGCAGCGAAAGACGAAGCGAGTACCTTGCTGAGCTAAATCCACCATGTCCTATCCTCCTCAGCCGGAGGGAGGCGTCTATTCTCCGTTGCAGCACTAGTACATTGACGAGATGGGGTTTTGATCTCAGTTGGCCGGAATCTCGGAGCCATGACCAAGACACCGACCAGGATGGGTATGAACAAGTCCTAGTACACAGTATCCCACATGTTGTCGGTGAGAAGGTGCGACAAAATTTACTTTTGTGACTGAATGACTTGGTCATCTGTCTAGATACTCGTGGGCAATGAGCTCCGAAAATTTCTCAGAGAACGCGCGGCGGAGTTGGAGGCCGATGACGTACAAGCCTTGGAATCTGAAATGCCAGGTGCGGATGAAGATCGTCCTATGTGGCACAAGGCACTTCGTTGGTGCCCAAGGAGTCTGCTTGATCTCGTCAATTCTAGGGCATGTAGAGGTTCGCGTTCATCGGTGGTAGTCGAATCTCACTCTTTACTGACGCTGCTGAAGGTGCCATCATGTTTAACGACGCCTTGTCACTCGAACAATGCGAAAGATTGATGACACAACTAGCCGAGACTACTTTTCCCTTTCAGTGTGCACATGGAAGGTCGGTTCATTCACCAGGCACCGGAACTCACTTCCTCTGACGTAAATTTTCTATCGACGACTTTTGTGCTTGTAGGCCATCTATAATAACACTGGCGGGGACATCTGAGTGTGGCACAAGATGGGACAGACGGCCGAAGGTTGACTGGGCACGAGGTGGATCGGTGTTAGCATTAGCAGCGGAGATGGGGACGGGTTGAGCGGACCGTGATGGGCCGAACCCGTGACGTCACCGGTTCCCCGCATTAATATAAGAGCGGCCGAGTCCATTGCCATTGTCACCGTTCATTATTCATTAGCATCAACGTAGTCTCTAGTCACCATGGGAAAATCGATCACCAAACTCGTGTACAAGCCTGACCATAACTCATCTGATGTCTTCATCGTCATCGTCAACCCCGTAGAGGTGCGTATGATCTCAAAGGAGATCCGGGAACCTACTTATACCGCCCTAGTATAAGAAATGGAAAGATGGAGGTAATTGTTTTCACCCCTAGTGCTTGTCGGTCATACTGAAATCGGGTGCTTTCAGACAGGTAGAATTCCTTTCACAATCGTTCTTTCAGTCTTCCGTACGGAAGCTGACAAAATAACAACTCCCTAGGACCATTCCTTTAGTTGATGTGGTCGACTGTATGTGACTTTTGACTTCGTGTCCTCTGTGCGTGGCCCTTATCATGGATCTCGTCTATCTCAGCTTTCGAAATTCTCTCATCGAATCAAGGGTCACAAGGGCTCCTTCGCCGCCCTTCAAAGCAAGAGCTCGACAATGTATTTGGCACCCATGTTGATGTCGACGTCATTCAGCAGATTCTGGAGAAGGGCAAGGAGGAGGCAGGCGAAAGTATCGCTTCTGGAAAATGGGTAAGCAAGAACGATTCGAAGGGCGGCGCCTACTTGGACAGTCGAGGCGGTAACAGAACAACTGGCATCTGAGTGGGTTAAAGAGCAGAAGTTGATGCAGAGATACAGGCTTAACGGTATTGTGCATTGTACTACTAGTTGAACAAGTGCTTGTTTCTGGATTGTCAAGTTCATCGGGGGCACAGCCTCGATGTTACCTTGCCGGAGTGGTTAACGGGATCGCCTGCTAAGGTCACATGACTCTGCATACCAGCGGTTGGGCTTTGCCCGCGAGTGTTCGAATCGCTCAGGTAACGTTCCTTTTGCTATGCACACAATGAAACATGTCTGGCTCGACTGCGACCCAGTACGTCTCGACCTGTTGGAGTTTTCACCTTTTTGCATTTACTCGTATCAGGGACATGACGATGCTACTGCCATCTTATTGGCGATTCATTGCCCTAATATCCACCTTCTCGGCGTTTCCACTGTACGGTACCTGTGCTACACATACATCCTGTAGAACTCTCACCAAACAATTCGCAAGGTACATGGGAACACTACTGCTGAGATGACCAGGAGTAACGCGTCGCGTTGCTTGCACGCATTTGCGGCTCCGGAGCACGTCAGGGTATATGGCGGTGCAATAATGCCACTCTTACGGCCTGCGAGACACGATGCTGAGATCCATGGCCCTGGTGGGCTAGGTGGCGTGGAAGGACTTCCGCCTGGTGATTCGGATGTAGTGCAAGCACGCATCGGCAGTCACCCTGCCATCGAAGCCATCGCCGCTGCGATCAAAGAGACGTGGAACGATGGCGCGGGCGTGAGGACCACCATCGTGGCGTCGGGACCTCTGACAAACGTGGCGCTCTTTGTGAGCGTTTACCCCGACCTTTTACACGCGATTGAACGGATCGTCTTCATGGGTGGCGGAATCGGCGTCGGCAATCGTTCCGCGGTAGCAGGTCGGTCCATTCGCTTTCCCCCGACCCTTTTGCCGCCCGTCTTGTCGGACTTGTTCACCTGATCGCCAGACCTGTGGGGTAGAATTTAATATCCTGTGCGATCGTCAGTCTTCCCGTATCCACTCTCACTTGACGCGCGCCTGATTCGCTTGGGCAGCTGAGGCTGCTCAGATTGTTCTCAACGCGCTGGTACCCAAGACGATGATACCTCTCAACGTTACCCACAAAGCCATAATGACTGACTCGCTCCATGCCAAACTGATCAACTCGACGTCCCACGAAGTGCAGCCGGGGTCGGGGATTACCAGCAGTCAGCTCCGTCACACCCTTGCAACACTCATTTCCTTCTTCAAGGAAGCATACAAGTCAACTTTCGGGTTTATAGATGGACCACCTCTCCACGATCCATTGACAATAGCATATGTTTCTCAACCGGAATTGTTCACCACACGACGGTACAGGGTAGACATAGAATTGAGTGGAACTCACACAGTTGGGCAAACCGTAGCGGATGTCTGGGAATACCTGGAGGTGGATGACACCTGGGGCCGAACGGGCAGGAATTGCGAGGTTGCTATGGACCTCGACGTTTGCATCACCACTCATTCCCCTCCATCGGTCATTAACGAGGCTTTTGCCCAGGTCACAGCATTTTTCGAGTTGTTCTTTGACTGCGTTGCAAAATGCGATGGGATATCGCCGCTGAATCACACATGTTAGTGCGCTAAGGTACAATGAGTCCGGGAATTTACAAGGAGTGATTAAATAGACGCGTCCGTGAACGTCTGAATAGAAGCTGCGTGGATCATAGTGTATCAACTACATGCTCACATCATGCCCTCCCTCCATCAATAAACATCTTGCTGAGTGGCCGTCGACCTAGACGCGCCCTACGCTTGCCATCACGCATGCTGCGAATGGTCTGATCAAGAGCGCCTTGTTCTATCGTCTTGGTGCCTGCTACCCGACCCTGAGAGCTGGGAGGGGCTAACATCTGAGCATCATGCGACACCTTGAAGGTCTAACGTTTCATGTAACAATTCCTAACGTCCAATAGACAAGCAAGATACAGACCGATTCTGATGTGGGTCCCTCGATCTCGACAGTAGCTATAATTGGCGGCTTGCTCGGTCGGGCCTTCTCTTCTGCGTCGTGAACTTCCAAGGCCGCTTTCTGTACATCATCTCCCTGAGTCTCCAAGCCAAAGGAAGAAAATTTGAGATCTTACCTGCAAGGAAGACGAGAAGGACAGAATCAATGCGAAAAAATCTTCTGGTTTTGGTGAGTCTGGTGAATCTGGAATTTCGCCATAGTAGATGAGCAAGTTCTTAAGCTCTGTCTCAAGAGTAGATCCGAGTTTAGACATCGCATCGATAGTGACCTTTTCTTTGGTCAGGAATGGCTAGCAAGCTTTCCTTTCGGCGACCGCTTCAGTTCTGTTTGTGCAGGTGGACTTACCTCCATAACCTCAATAAATCGGTCTTGGCTCGGTGTTACTTCAGCATCTCTCACTTGCTTCACCTCATCCCGAATGTGGCTTAGACCGCTTACCAAGGTAGCGATCGAAGCTGTTAGTCCTGAGACGGATACTGGACGATGATTAGATGCGTCACATTTTAATTACAGAATTAGGGCTACCTCGTGCAGCCGCTTCTATATGGGGCATGTCATCGAGAAAGGTTATGAGGGTCGGGTCCGCCCGCAGAAGAACGCGGGCGACATAATGCAGTAACGTCGGGCATTCGGGACCGCCCTTTACGGACTTGGTCTCTCGTAACTAGACAAGCAATGTGAAGCATGTCCAAGGAAAGCACAGAGCTCGAGTGACCTTCAACAGGGCTTCCAACTTGAAACCACGAGCCCCACCACGAAAGCTTGAGCCGTTGAGTGCGTTTCCCACGGTGAGAACAGCCTAGCAGATGTCAGCCATAGTCAGGTCTGTGCGGCAGTACTTACCTGAAGAACACGCTTGAACCTTAGTGATGTTTTGAGTTCTCGTGACGCACTATGAAGAATATCTAGTTCTGGTCGTATCTCTTCAACGTCGAGTTCCAGCCTTCGCCGATAAATCATGCATTGAAGGCGGTCAGTAATCCTAAGGATATTCATGATCTAGATGGTACATTGCAGCGTGCCCATGTAACAACGAAGCCGGACCCACCTGATAAAAATACTGGTCTGCTTTTGCAAGTTTACTGACATCTCCGAAGCCTTTGAGCCTGGTGATCTCCTCTACAGTAGGCGTCTGCCTCTCCATCGCCTTCAAGTCGTCCACGGAGAGCGCATTGTCATCAAGTTCGAGCAAGGCCTTCCGAATGTCTATAGGAGTCAGCTTTATTCTCGAAAGCATGATTGCTATGAAAACGTAAGTAAGAGAATCAAATAAGTGTCAGAACACTTACCAACGTTGTTGGCCCGTGTTATGTCTAGTAGAGTCGTTACAGGTGCTTTCCTCGCGGAGTTAGTACGCTGCGACGGAGTGTCCAGAGTGTTGTCGAGAGTAAAAGTTGGTTCTAGATCATCCAAAGAGAATGTAGTATCGGAAGGCACATCATTCCACACAGACAATGTTAATGCGGCAGGCTGCAATTTATTCCAAAAGAAGGGCCGTAGTCGCTTAGCTGGGCGTGATTTTCCTAAGCAGACGACAGGAGGCAAAGGAACAGAACCACTGCTAAATGTAGGCAAGGGTGGTGGCGGGGGCGGAGGCGGAGGCCCAGAACTATTCGTAAAAGCAGGCGGCGGTGGCGGTGGTGGCGATGGTGGCGGTGGTGGCGGAATACTATCATTTATCGCTGTCTGAGCTAAGATGGGAGGTAGCTGTGGGGGAGGGGATGGAGGCGTGGGCGAAGGCGACGTAGCGCAAGCGGATGGCAATATTTCATGTAGAAATTGAGATCCCGCCGTCGCCACCACCGCCGGGGGAGGGGGAGGAGGAGGAGAAGGAGGAGGAGGAGGAGGAGGAGGAGGAGGAGAAAGCGGGTGGGGCGGTGGCAGGAAAGATGCATCGGGCAACTGAGAAGTCTCTTCAGATACAGTCACTGAGGTTGCGATAAGTCTGACGTTGGTTGCCCGTAGCGGGGGAGGTGGAGGGGCAACCTGTGCTTTGAAGTCTTTCTCAGTTATAAACTTCGGCTTAGCAGCTAGCTGAATTTTCAACTCTGCTGATTCATCCTTGAGTGTCGCTAGTTCCTCCTCCTTCCGGGCCATGTTTTCGATTGTCCTTGAGGCAAGCAGGGCAGCATCTACATCGGCGTCGGACCCCCTGGATTCCTCTCGGGACCGGAATCGGGAATACACAGACTCAAGGGCCCGCTTTAAGTACAAGAGTTCCCTGTCCTTTTGTGCGACAATGCTTTCTGAATCCGCTACCTGTCAAGGTACACGAATGATGAATAAAGTTGCAGATTGATCACTGTTTACACAGACCTGAATCTTGAGATTTGCGATCTCATCCATGACGCTAGTCCACTTGATTTTCTCTCGTTCCCGTTTGGCTCGTTCATCCTATTTCTCGAGTTAGGGCAGGAAACTTGAACACTCTTTGATATGCGGGAATGACGCACACTTTCGCGAACCTCAGTGAGATTCAAGGACTTGCAGTGATCAAGCTCAGACTGCAGCTGTAGAACTTGTTTCTCCTTTTGAACCAAGCGCTGAACTAATCCATGGAGGTTCTATCGAGATAATGAAAACAAGTGGAAAATGGAAGAAGTCGACATACCTCTGAACCACTCTTCCCTCTTGAATTAAGGAAGGGAATACTTGTGGATAATGTCTTCAGAGTGTTGAGCTCGGCCGTCTGGTGATTGAGATCCTCTCGCAGTTGTGAACACTTCAGGCAGTTTATTTAGGCGGTGGTATCTGTACGTGGATGCCGACGTACCTCGGCCGTCAAATGCTCAATCTGTTCTTGCAGAGTACCAATAAGGGCTATTCTCGCCTCGTCTTCGTCAACTAGATCAACCGAGTTGCCAATGATACCCTTCACAGTTCCCGTGAACACGTTCAGGAATGACCGCCAGCCCCCCTGTCTACTTCATGTTAGCCGCAGCCAGAGAGAGATCGAACAACGTCGCCGCACAAGTCGTCAGTTGAACTAGCTTGTTCGACAAAAGCTACAACAATGGAAGGCATATTTGTCGCTAGAAAGCTAGGGGATATGACAATTAAAAATATCGCAAAGTTGTCGGGAACCATACTTTTCTTTTTGCGGGTGGAATAGAAGTATTAGCGCCCTAAGTATCCTGATGAGCTTATCATATTCTTTGGTGCGAGATCTAGTCAGAGTGACAAGTTCATCAACAGTCAGCGCTAGCTCAGAAATAGAGTAGCGATCGCCAGCTTGAAAAAGGTGAGATGCACGTTCCCGCATGTCTTCTTCATCTTCGAACTTTTCTTCTGTGTAAACATCTAACTGTGTTATCAAATCGTCAGGTGGCCTTATGTAGCGTAGAGTCTGGCAGAGTGTCAACACCATAGCAAACAGGCACCGAAAACTCACGACTATAGCTTCATTTAAACCCCGTCTGCTGAACTCCTCACGAAGTAAAATGCGCTCTTCAAGAGATTCGGGGCCATTTGTCAGGGCATTGATTAGAATCATAGATGCTGTGCGCGCTTCCCAGGAGCCATCGTCCTTGGAGGGATGGGCTGCACTCCCCACAAAGTCGTTTGGACCAACCTCGGGTAGATGCAAAGATGAGATCAGTTCCTCAAATCGAAATGCTTCCTCAAATGCGACTCGATAATCTGACATTGCCGCCATGACCATCTTATGGCCTTCCGGAATTGCTAATACGCATATGGCCGCAAGGAGGTCAGACACCAAGGTTCGCAGTTTGGATGAGGAGTGATGCAGAGAATAAGCAATGTGTGTGATTGTAGTAGGTGATGCAAGGACCGCATTGAACCCCGACTGCAGTCGGGAAATTTGGCGTCAATAAGACAAGGACACTAGCCATAAGCTCACCTCCGTGTTGGACAGAACTCTGAGGATTTTCATGACTTCCAGGAGTACGGAATCCTCTATATCGGTGAGGTATTTCCTCTTACCCGCTCTTCCAACGAGACCGGCTAGTATGGTACTGAGAGCATCTAATCCCGCCTCTGCCTCGACAAATTCCTTCACCCAGACCACGCGAGCAGTGGACAGATGAACCCGCAACGAGATCAGGTGTTTCACCAACTTTGAGTCGAGCGCCTTGCCTTTGATGCTTTCCGTATACCATTTAGGCGTCTTTGCTTCCTTCGGTTGGCCCTTATTCTTCTCACCGCCAGACGAAGCCCACCAGCTCGACCAAAGTCCTCCTGTGCCCTGAGGCTGAAGGGGTTGAGATTCCTCCGTTTCTTTCACATCCCGGGCTGGGGTGGGCGTCCAATTAGGATCTGGTTTATCACCTTTACGGCTTGAGCTCGAGGCAGACACAGGAGGGGAGGCGCCCGCCACGCCCCATCCCGTAATCGATAATCGTCTCATTAGGCCAGAATCTCCAGTAAGCTGGGGGACAAGGCGGGGTAATAGATTACCTGCGCTCGAGGGCCCGTATGTAGCAGAATATGATGACTGAACAACATGCGAATGGGGCTTCGCAAAGGCGGCTCTGGACTGTGTATGTTGTTCCAGAAGATACGACTTCCTGTTTGGAGAGAGTTGATGCATTGCCTGGCGTTGTGGCTCTTTCAAGCCCAAATCGTCCTATCCAGTGCCTCAGATAATCTCCTACAGATCTGTGTCTTCGCACGTACTAGCATCTGCTCGAAATCGCCCATGTTAGATTCGATGCTCCCACCATGACTATGGGTCGTGCGAGTATCAACATCTCCGTCACTTTCCTCCATGAGCTTGGGCTCACTGACGCTCATCCTTTCGGATGCCAAACTCTTATGTACACCAGGTGGGGAGGTCGGCGTTGAAGGGTGGAGCCAGCTCTCGAACACGCTAGAAAGCCGAGCTTGAGAAAGAGATTGGCGCCAGTCAGTGGATCTCGTCTGCGCCGGCGGGGGGAGATCGGATACTGAGCGGCTATTGCCCTGCTTGGCCGTTCCATCACCACCCTCTTCTTCTTCTTCTGACTTTTCCATATCCTGAACTGCCTTCATTGTAGTTTCAGATGGCTCAAGTGACACGGAAGACGCAGAACGTGGCCGCGAACGGCGGTACCATTCGTCCGGGACCGAAAAGCGAAAAGAATGCCTCGCCTTCCAGGAAAAAGTTGACGGGATCTGGGGTGAGTTAAACAATTCGTAGAAGGATGCGTCCGGAGGAAGTGTAACAGCCCCTTGGGAAATAAAGAAATCAAAGACGTAATTTAGTTGATATAGTGGGAATAGCCATATGCGGCTCACTCTCCGTGTCATCTTCAGCCCAAACGTCTTCTAATACATATTGTATAACAGCCCCGCCAGGCCCCGGAAGAGACCTAGTAAGTCCAAGGGAGTCTATAATATATTCGACAACTTCTCGAATAGTAGTGGCCCTCGAGAAGAAGCATTTCCAAGAGAATCCGTCGTGAATTTCAGGGACACGAAGAAATGATATTGCAACGGACAGCGAGGGATGTAAAGAGACGAGGCGCAAGAGAGGCGCATGAAGATGAGATGTCAAGGCAAAGGCTGAAAAATGACGTTCAAGGGATGAATCTGATGACGCAGTCTGAATTAAGGGGGCAACTCTGGAGGTCTCATCCAGAAGGCCTGAAGTGGACTGGTACAGTCAGACGAAACAGAGGAGGCATCGGATACCCACCATCTCCCAAAGACTCCAATTCATCTTCTTCCCATTGGCGGCCAAGCGTCTCTTTCCGGACCAGCTGAATGGCCCAACCATGAGTGATCAGGTCACCAAGGATGTCTGATTTGACTTCATCGAGAACAATTAAAGAATTGATCACGTCACCGACGGTGCCATCTTGCTGCACCGAAGCAAAATGGAGGGATCCGGACGGCAAGACAGTTGGTACGATGAGGATGTCATCTGGCATTAGGAAAAAAGAGAGAACCGGAGTACAACACGACGAGCGAGCAAGATAAAGAGAGTAAGAGCCGAGATGTACATGACTAAGCTAAGCTATAGAGCTCAACCGCTCAGCTACACCTGAGAGGAATCGGTATCCACACTAGGGTGGACCATGTAAAAGACCCGCACATCTCCACCCTGTGTGCTACTCTCATCCATAGATGTCGGTAACGAGTTTTGTACGTCACCTGTGATCTGTATGAGATAATTATCCTGCGTACGTAGATAAGCTTCTTCTAGCATCGGATCAACAGAAGTGCCTGACCTTGACAAGCTTCCTCACCACCTTAGTAACGAGCTCCTTCTCGTACTCTAACTCATCGACGTCTTGAATTTCCTCCTCTTTCATTTCCAAGTACCAATCGATGAGTTCATCTCTGTCAATCCCTCTGCCAGTCTCTCGCTCCACAGCGGCGAGATGCATGACAATCAAGCTCTGCAGAGTCATGTATTTATCATGCGTGATGACCATCCTGCGTTTTGCGGATGTAGCTCCGTTGCCTGCATCGTTTTGTGGAGCATTGGAAGTCATCAGGCCCTGAGGCTGTGTGCTTGTCGACCCATCTGTTCCTGAGGGCTCTGCGTACATGGGGTCTGTCATCTCGGCGTCGTCCCCGGCTCCGGACATTGCGACATCTTGGCTATCGTCCTCACTTGCTTTGGATTGCACATTACCTCGACTTTTTACCACTTCCTCCTCATCAAAGTCTATGTCATCCTGCTCCACATGGATAATTGATTGCCGGAGGAGACTGTACGCCTCCCAGATGAAAGCAGGAGTTATCTGCAAGATACATTTGTTTCCGCGCTGTCAACGAGATGGGACACTTGCCTCCGAGGTACAGTTTGCTCGGGCGATTGCTTCGCTCAGACGGATCATGCTTTCAAGTTGGCGAACTGTGATACGATATGAATTCCGACCTGCTCCGGTGCCATCATCCTGGCGAAGAGTTCGATACTTCTCGACCAAAATATCTGCGGCTTCGGGTGTAAGCTAAAGCAGGTCAGTTCAGTATCGTCGACGCATAGGTTTATGAACGAAACAACAACCTTGGGGTTGAAGGTCCTGGCATATCTTATGTATCTCTGCAGAGCTTCCGTACTAAATTCCGGATGCAAAGCTTCATCTCGAAAGCGATGCACATCAACGATGTGCTTCGCTATGTTGAGATCAACTTTCTCATCGCATTCATCCAGAACGACGAAAAACAAGTCAAAACGACTCATGATCGGGGCAGTCATGGCAACGTTTCCCCGAAGTGTCTTCTTGCGATCATACCGGCCCCCGATAGGGTTCGCAGCGGCGAGGATAGACGTACGCGCATTGAGTGTGGCATGAATGCCCGCTTTGGCGATGGATATGGTCTGTTGTTCCATGGCTTCGTGAATGGCAACTTGGTCCGAGGTGTCCATTTTATCGAACTCATCAATAGCGCAGATGCCGTTATCAGCAAGCATCAATGCACCAGCTTCGATGGTGAAGTCCCCTGTCTCTTCGTCCTTGACGACAGCAGCAGTAAGGCCTGCAGCCGAGGAAGCCTTTCCAGAGGTATAAACTGCACGAGGAAGGAATGAGCAAATGTACCTACCCAAAAAAACATCAGAGTCGAAATGTGTGTGATTTAAAGGAAAACTACTTCAAGAACTGCGATTTTGACGTTGACGGATCACCGACGATACAGATGTTAATATCCCCACGGAGATGCATCCCTTCTGAGGTTTGTTTATGCACACCTCCCATGAGTTGAAGCAGCAAACCCTTTTTCACGATCTCATGTCCGTAGACAGTCGGTGCGATGCTTTCAACCAATCGAGAGTAGATATGGTCTGACTCGATCATGCGCTTGAGTTCCTCAAACTCGGGCTCTGTCAGGGATTTAGCAAAGGCCAAACCATCCTCTTCTCCGTCTTCGTCTTCGCCCCGGATATTGGTAGAACCCTGTGTGACGCATGTCGAAGTTGAAGATAAGACATTCATTTACATGACTTCTTACCCTTCCATCTGCGTCATGTACCATGCAGGCCAAGAATGCTGTTTTGTACTGCAGGTCACGGACGCCGAGGTTTTTCAAACCAGTTACTCCACTTCCCCCTATAGCGTTTGCGCTGCTTGTACCACTTCGATTGGCCTCTCGCTGGAGTTCTGCGTTGTTACCGCCAGGGAGGCCGAGTTGGCTAACGTCAGGTACGACAATGAATGAGCCAGTGAAGACGCATTTATCGCCCGCCTTCGCGCGTTCGACAAGCTCAGACCGAAGAATGACGTCTAGAGACCGAGGCATCGACCCTGTCGGAATTTCAGATGGATTCTCTTGGATGCGAACCTTCTGCCAATCGGTGAACTTGGAAGTATCAATCTGAAGTTGCCACGCTGAACGATTACCGCAAGTAGGATTTGGACACAAATTGGGCTGAGTAAAGGGAAATGTTCTTTCAGAATAACTTGAGTATCTAGACTTCGAAGACGTACTTCTGTATACTTGAATTGCTGCTCAATTTCATGCACGAGGGCTCCGCATACTTCACATATAAAGCTGCCGAAAAGCAGTTCTGGCCTGACCTCACTCGTCCGTGTCACAGTCCCGCTTATGCTCATCAAAGTCCCGATCTTGTCTGTTCTGAGATCACGGATCGCAGAAACTAACGGTAGGTGGTAGAAAGCGACACTAAACTCGCGGGATTGCAAGTTCGTAGAGTCCATTGCAGCTGAGGTAGGATTGATCTTGAGATATTCTGGTTCGTATTCTGCGACCAAGTTGTGAAGAGCCTTGCGAAGATATGGCAGAAATCGGTAGTATTGTCTTTGAATAGCATCGGCGAGGACGTCATCCTTTTGCAAGAGATGCCCATAGTCAACGTAGAGAGTAGTAAGTTGGTATTCCCTCATAGTGTGAATTTGCTCGATATAAATAAGTTCGCCATCACCTGCGATAGGGATATCATCGTCTGGAGTAGGTGTTCCAGATAGGTTTATATCTTCTGTAAAACTGAGGATGCTCACTAAATGTAAATGAAATCACGAGGCAACACGCAACTCACGTCTTCAAGAAGGCCTCGAAGGCCTCGGCGACGCTCTCGCCTACAGCATCCTTTACAATTGGTACGTCTCCGTTGAGCTGGTCTGTCCTCGGCCTTCGTCTCCTTCGCGAGCTAGCCTCAGTACCACCTTCTCGAGTGTCATTCGTCTCGTCTCCGAAACTAAGCGCGTCTGTGGTGTGACGCGTTGCTTGGCGAGTAGATGATCGCACAGTGGGGGACTGTGAAGGCTGTGGTGCACTGCTTGGAGGAAGAGACGAGCGAGGAAGGGGAGGAGATGATATCTGTACTGGATCCATGGGCAGAAGCGAGATAGATGTTTTGGAAAGACGCGTACAGTATAATATAAATGAGCGTGGCGTGGAGCACCTCGACGCGAAACTGCCTGCCCTTCATTCCCTCCACGTGACTTGCCTTTCACAGCTCGAGCATGTGGCCATCATTTTCTGAACCGAACTGACGACTGCACTACCTACGTCCAAGTCAGACTGTTGTTTCAACGCGAGGTCATTATATTAAGACGAGATATAAAGTAAAGTAATAGGGTATCCAGGTGGTCCAGAATAACGAAGCCCAATCCTGCCGTACGGCGGCCTCCATAGACCTGCCATGGCCGAAAAAAACGAAACAGCGGGCGATGGGTGTTCGTAGCCCGCTAATCGAGGCTGAAAGTGCATTAAAGCAAGGGGGTGGTATAGTAAGAGAAGGGGGAGGAATTAAGGTTCACAAAAAAAATTGGGGAGTACAAGTGGGGACAACTTGGAGACTTATCGAGTTTTGCGTGCGTTGAAGACCAGATGGCAAACCATTGATGCCGGAAAGATAACCTAAAATTTACTCTGTAAGCCATCTTCCAGCAAGCTTGGAAGGAATAACATACAAAACTATCTCGCATTTCCATGCTCTTTTCTGTCGTTTCTGGAGGTGAGAGCAAATCGAAATTCCTGGCAATTGCAGCTACGGCTATCCTTAATACCATTTGCGCCAGATTTTGGCCTCCACAGATACGAGAGCCCGCTCCAAAAGGCATCATGTGTCGGTTCATGACTTCAAGATTCTTCTTATTGTCCCCCGTTTCCAACCATCTTTCAGGGAAAAACGTCTCTGGGGACGGGAATACAGCTGGGTTACGGTGGACAGACCAGGCCTGTGTTGCAATAATCGTCCCTGGAGGTAAGTCATAACCCATTAAGTCGAAGGCCTCGGGTATAGCCGCCTTCGCACTAGAGCTCGGCACAACACGCTCGAGTAGACTCGGAGCCGCACCGTAAAGACGAAGGCCTTGAGACAGCCCGTCACAAGACAGGTAGAAATAGTAAAAAGAAAACCGAACCTTCTTTTACAAATGCACTTAGATATGGAAGTTCCTGAAGGACGGAAATGTCTGGAAAGGTCCTGCAATCGGGCATGGCTGTGTCCAACTCGGTTTGAAGCTTCTTGGCTATGTCAGATCGTCGACTTAATTCCCAGCAGAGGTACGAGAGTGTCGTTGAAGTCGTATCGCATGCACCGACACTGGAATCAGAAATTTTAGATAGCCAAGACCTCTTGGGAGGAAGAGACTCACAGATGGCCCATGTGTTCGGAAATAACATCCCGATCAGACGCTGTGTCAGTTGATGAACCGGAATAGTGACGAAGAAGGCGTTGGACAAGCGCGATCTTTTCTGATTGTTCTGATGATCCCGAGACCATTTGTAAACGTGTCTCGTAGACTCTTTCACGGACGAACTGGCCAACAGATGAGGATCAGTACTAGCGCAGCATGTGTCCCTGGAACATGGCTACTTACCTCGGTCATCACTCTGTCCGAGTTGCAAAGCTGGCGCCAGCGGCGATTAGGAATTGAACATACTAATTTCCAAGTCCAGGCCGGGACAGCACTCCGCTAAAACGCGATGAATCTACAACCACTCGGTGGAGACCAAGAACATACGACAATGCCCCGCTTCGGAAAATCACCTATTGCGGTGACCAATGGGTCTTCGATGTCGGCGGCCCATTTACTCAGAGCGCCAATGTTATGGCCGAACGAAGACGCGGAGACGACATCTGCCATAAAATGGCGAAAGAAAGCGAGGCAATCGATCGTATTTCCTTTAGCGGTCTCGTCAAGAATCTAATAATACACAAGAGCGGCTCAGACAAGGATTGACACAGACAGCCTTGGACATGTCATACATTGACCAGTCCGAGAGCGCTTTGATGCATGTCCTGCTGAAATTGAACGAGGTTGGTTGGGGTATAGTGTGGAGCATAGCCTTTCTTGCGAAATGTATGGGACGCGTGAGATAAGGTGGTCATGCTGCGGAATAGTCAGGTTAAGTTGTATGAGGTATGTGTATACAGAAGGGAGCCCGCACGCATGGTCGTTGTCATTCCTAAAACCAAATTTCAGCTCACACAGTCCGGCGATAAAGTAACAAGTGCAAACGTTAGGAGACTCTTATAGTACTTGCTCTTGTCAAACTTGAGAATAGAATAGACATTCTTCGAAGTGGAGAGATCGTTGAACACCACTTTGTTCGGACCGACACGGACGGCGGGGCCGTATTTCTCAAATAATGAATCTATAGTTCTACATTGCTGAAGGCGGAGAACGTGTGTCGTGAGCCAAATGTCGGATATTGCCGCATACCAGGGACCGGGGATATCGCAGAGCGGAGAGAAGCAGAGTTGATATATTGCGCAAAGGACAAAGTAGAGAGCGACGAAAGCGCCAGTAAAGGCGAAGGCGTGGTCCAAGACGAGGTCTAACAGGAGAGGCATCGCAAGAGTGAAGAAGGGGTACCTAACAGAAGGGGGGGGGACGCAGAGACGGGCAGAAAGAGGGGATGCTGGGCGGTGTTGAAACCGATCGAGCCCGTTTATATGCGGGTATGAATAAGTCATTGGCCCGTTTCGACGACTTCTACGTGTTTTGTTCGGGCCAAAAGCAGATAATGGGTTACTCTTTTTACCATTGTGTCCCTTGCAGTATTCAAAACATGGCCATGATCATCTCGCCCGTGCCATGAAATATTACGGCGTGCGTCGTACCAGCCTCGAGGTAAGAGTTGAGAGTCTGTGTAGCCCCGTGCGTTGGGGGCATGATTGCTCCGAGCAGGTCGATCTGAGCATGGATATCAGGGTACTGCCCCGGGTCCTCGAAGGGTTTGAAATCCAAAGGTGCGGGAAGGACTCGATCACGTCTTAGCTTGTGATGTCATGATTGGAAAAATACGGTCATCTCGGCGTGGTATCCGCATCGCGTTGACTAATTAGGGCCAATTG
Organism: Lactifluus echinatus; assembly: GCA_003315975.1. NCBI lineage: Eukaryota > Fungi > Basidiomycota > Agaricomycetes > Russulales > Russulaceae > Lactifluus > Lactifluus echinatus. The sequence goes on from QFEA01002274.1 coordinate 22,499, forward strand.
GCAAAGACAGATCAGACATCGAGTCGGCCTTAGGAATTTGGTGCGACGAGCAATGGCGATGTAACACTTCAGTCCAGTCATCATCATTATCTGATTAGTCAGAATTTCAACCAATTCGGTTATATGTGAAATGCCTGGAGTAATCAGTGATTGATGAAGTAGCCTCCATGCGGTAAAACTCGACTGCTTGTCAGATGGTTCCGGAGTGACACTGTTCGTCTCAGTTCACTACATTTTGCCGGCCTTCGAGGCGCTCTGTCAAAGTCCGATGTTTGCTTCATCCCATAGTATCCATCACGACCAGCTCCGTTGCATATTGAAAAGAAATTCTAGAACGAAACACCCCAATGACGAAAATTCCGCCCCTTCTCCAGGCCGTTGCACCCAACCTCTAAATGTCTGAGTCTCGAGCCACGCTAAGAACGTGGTGACGAAAAAGCAATGAGTGAACAGGAGAAAGGCACCTCCCCTATCTTCCAGGACGAAACAGAAGCCAAGGCGAGATGTCCGCGAGTTGGAAAATGTAGCTTACGGGGTGTGCCCATGGCGGATAAGGGGGAATTCGGGTCAACAAGACAATCACTCGGGCGAAGGGCAGTATAGTATGTCCCTGAGAGTGCCAACATAGGCTCAATATACAGAAGAAAGGTCAGTAAGGAAGAAAAGGCACGTTTGTCGCTATCCTCGGTCTTGTCCGAAATGTTGCAGGAATCTCGTCCCCAATTCTCGACCGTGAGTTCTTCGTGGGTTAGAAATAAGAGATGAATGCTCAGCACCAACTGTGCGGCTGGGTCGTCGTCCCTTCATTTTTCTGAATTTTCTGCCACGCACCTGGTCATTTTCTCGCACACTTCCGCAAGCGGACAGCTGGCGGTGTGACCAGCCATCACCCCCAATTTCACCTCCATGTTGAGGTTTTTGCTTGGGTCTTGCGGAAATCTGACAAATTCTAAATCTTGGCGACAGGAACGCTTAAACAAAATATCATATTCCAGACGGGGTCGTAGGATGTCATCAACCAGCACCGCAGCCTCAACAACTGCACAACGCATATCATTCACGAGTAATGACATCCGCGCCCCATTCCGTGATTAGAATCATGTGTTCCTTTTGTGCACTCCTGGCACAATTCTAAGTCAGGGGGAGAGGATCAGGACACTGGCGGGGTATCTAGGAAATAAAAAGAGACAGAGGGCTGTACCTCGGTCGAAGCTGTCCAGCCATCAGGGAAGATCCAACTTCTTGGATTGGAACCTTGAATAAGGCACGGCTAACTAGATATCAGATTACGAAATCATGCCTAGCGATCTTGCACTACCTCAATAGTGAAGCATTGGCCTGGTGACATAACCCCAGGTTCTTCGTTGCCTGAGATAGCATAATTAGTACTCGAACCACATACATAACTCGACTCACGGTGATGCAATATCCAGGGTGGACGGTGAAACACTTCCCCGATACCATGGCCTGTAAATTGGCTTGACACCGAATATCCTCGTTGGTCTGCGAAATCGTGTATCGCCTTTCCAATAGACTTAAAGGGTTGTCCTGGTCCACAGACAGCAATTCCAGCTTCCAGAGCATCGTTCGTCGCGGTGACTAGACCTCGTCCAGCCTCATCCTTGATGGTGGTCACATATACTGCTCCTTGTGTAATGCAAACGACTCACCACATTTCCAACTAAGAACGTACGAGAGGTGTCTCCGTGATACCCGTTCAAGTACACGGTTACATCTATGTTTACAATATCGCCGTCTTCGAGGGGTCGACTGCGGTGGACGCGAATGAGTTGATTCACAAACCTCAACGATCGGCCACAAACTCATCCGGAATTCCATGGACAATGACATTGTTCACGCTGGTACAGCATGCTTTCGGATAACCAGAATATCCAAGGGGTGATGGATATGCTGAACGGGTCACGATATAGTCGTGAATGGCGGCGTCCAATGCATCGGTAGTGGTGCCAACCTACATGAAGGTCAGCTACCGTTGGTGAACAACACTGCCAGCCCTGACCTTCACGAGTGTTCCCGCATACTCCAAGACCTCTCGGGCTAGCCGAGCAGCCTGTCTCAATCGTTGCTCTTCGGGGCTACCAAGTCGTATTCGACCATCAATAGATTGACCATGAGCGGATGACGTCACGTAACATGGACGCGGAATGTGACGGGGAACGGATCGTTGAACAATGTGAGAGACTCCGAAGACAAATGGTTCGGGTGGTAGAACGACAGAGTAAGTACCAAAGAACTCAGCGCCCAAGTCTGAAACGTCGTCGTCTTTGCAACTCGTGGCCGTCTCGTGCGCCTGGTATCGCCGAATTGTATCCTTCTGTGGTCGCACCAATCCAGAAACCTCGGACAGGAGGGGATATGGAGACGTGGCTAAACGACTGGGACGTGGAGAGGTTAAACGAAGGACCCGCCGTAATGCAAACATAGTCGACCACATTCAAGGTGAGTACTGCACCCGAATACCCCATACTATCCCTAGCGCCGGGTTTGAAAACGGGTGGGTGTTTGAAAATTCAAATTTCACCACCTCCCTGTGGGCTTGGGTCCTTGTGGTTCTCGGAATAGATGCTTACAGCATTACTTGTCTTGTGTATAACATTTATTTGAGGAGAGTTGACCAGATTTCATGACGATAGCAAATATAATAGACAAAAAACCTGGCAGTCAGCAAAAAATGATATCTCGGTGATTTGCCGGGGCTTATTTTGTCAAATAAACTTGATAGAAGTCTGGTTTATGTATATAGCTAGGCTAATGCAACTTCCCTAAGTCAGACCATGTCTGTGGCACGCAGGACAGCGGGTTTGAGAAGAGCGTGACAATGGATGCGGTGCGGAGTTTGGACTTTAGGTCTGTGATAAGATATATGTCGCCACGCGCTATACTGTATCGTGATGGAGCTAAGCGGAGATTGAACCGGCATTACGGGAAGCGTGACTGATGTGACGCAAAATTGTCAAAAGCCTACCTTTTTGAACACTACTACACCGGCAGCTTGATCCCCAGCGCATTACTTCGTTTATTCAGTTTAAGTTCTATAGAATTGTAGATAAGGAGCACGTAGACCTCCCACCCAAATCCGGAGGCTGATATCCACCGGCAAGCACATTTCCGAAGCAAGTTTTCAAAAAATTTCAAACACCTACCCAATGATAGTAAGGCAAACGATCGAGTGTGAGTGGCGTGTCAATTATATCAAGTATCGTATAGGTATACACAGGAATGCTGTCGACGCAACGGGTAATTGACAAAAGACGTGTACTTCTGGTAGCTAGCCATCATCCATCCAATGCCACAGGCCTCAATGGACTCAGGGTATGGTTCGCCGGACTGCCCTTTGTCCATTGTATTGGAATGGGGGTGGTTAAGACCGCTCCCGCTGCTCGTGGTATGACCGAACCATATGGTTGAGAAGGCCCTACAGAGGCGGGTTGACAGTCTGTACCCAACCACTCTCGAAGGGCAGAGTGATCCATGCTTGGCGAATAGTTGCATGTAGCAAAAAGTTCCAACAATCTCGTGAAGCTGTCGGTTGCATTGAACAGAGGAAGCGCTAAGTCGACCCATCAGCGTTCATCGCTCGTCAAGGTAACCAAACAAACGGGAGAAATACCTTCGTGTAGCGTCTTGTAAACTTGCTTGTAGGAAGCACGTCGACTCCACATCACTGACAACCGTGAGCAGGCGGAAAAAGACGGCAGCTTTGATGCTAACTTACGATAAGCACAGACCACGACAGCAGCAGTAGATTCGGTAAGGCAATGTACGAGAATCCGACCTCTATTATCTATGACACCTTGGATGTATTTGCAGATCATCGGCAATGAAAAAAGGAGCGCCGCTTTATTGCATTGAGGTATCTCTATGTGCTTGTGATTGAGACCAATGTTTGGTGCGAAGGTAGCGGAGGGCGACAATGATAAGCAGTGGGACATGCCCAGGTATGCAACGAGGCAATTGGCTTGTTCAGGATCCGTCGGGAAATTACTAAGAGAGATCATTAGAGAGATGTCAACATGAAAGCAGCACGGCATTCTTACCTACTGAGGGAAAGCTTTTCTGGAATAATAGTGGTCGTATCACTCAGTGAATTCAAAAAGCTGGTGACATCTTGACGGTGCCTGCGCTTCCAGGCGCGGTAAGTTGCGTCTCTCGACGACAACGAATAGTTGCACGCTTCAAAAACATGAAGTTCCTTGATGAAGCCGTAATTAGGTTGAATCCGCGGACGAGCTGCGACAAGTCAGGTAAGACACTGAGTGATGCAAGGGGGGAAACAAAGGACCTCGCTTGATGACGGACAGTGCCTTCCGGACGGACATGTGGCGAGTTGACATCACTAGTGCGTGGCGAGATTCAGCCGACTTTCGGTCGTCCCAAAGAAGTGACGGTCTCACAATACGCTGCAACTACAGTGACACTCCTTGAGATGCCCATGAGACAGTGAACCAGTACTCGGCCGCCACTCTCCAAAGCAGTCCCGATGAAACGACATGCGCCGGGAAGGTGGATAAGGATATCATCGTATTCGGAGTCTTGTACGGGTATAATCAAGTGGTTGGAGCCTTGTAGAGGATAGTCTTGGCATGCAGATACGACGTGCGTTATGCCAAATTGTCGGCGTAGGTCGAGGGACTTGGCAGCGGAAAGACTACAAAGTGGTGAAGATTAAACCGACGAAACATATGTAGGAACAGGCCAGACGACCAGTACATACTTTCCTATGTAAAGTTGGCCATCTATGATGGTGTCGATGTTGTGGATATCCGAAATAGGCATGATGAAAGGGAAGGTTGGAGAACTTGGTGGGGGTCACAGTTGGCGACAAGGAGCGTTTTAAAAGAAAGAGTGTGGTGCGCAAAAGAAGCGACGAGACGAGGGAGAACTTAATGCGATACGGGGGTGTTCGAAAAGAGGAAAGAGACACAAAGACTGGCCGCCTAACAATGGGACCAAAATTTCCACTCCACAGCGTGGTGGTCGTCCACTTTGTTTCCCCTTCAGGCTTTTGACCGTTATCTTTCCCCCCTGTGTCTCTCAAAGGCAACATGCCGTCATACAGCTCAAATGTCTCAGTCGGGTATCGGTACCTTTCGTGCCGTATGATCGTGAAAGGGAAGGACCCATCCCTCGCCCGCATCCGCAAACCGCGGGTCGGGGTGACTGGGATCACCCCACCTCGCATCCAATTATAGTAGTACCAGGCATCAGACGTTCTATCATAACCTTCGGAAAGGTACGGAACCGATAGGTACTACATTCGAGGGTCCGAGGTAGAGGTAGTACGGCAGAGGCCCTGGCACGTACATCCCCTCTCATCTCTGCTCTTTGTGATCACGTGGTGATCTGATCTGTGGCGTTTTCTTTTTTTTTTTCTTCAATCAAGTGCTGTCATGCTCCGTATCCATAACTGATATATCAGATGTCGCATCAGATGCAAAGCCAGTAGGCCGCAATGCTGCAGGTGACCATTGAGGTGTCAAACGTAACATACACGACAGTCTCTCTAGAAGGGAGGAGCCAGATAGTCTGGAAAAACGTGGTGCCTCAACCCCATTTTCTAGATTACGTTGTTTGACGCGTGCGCACAAACAACTTGACCCCTGGTGTGATATTGCCCACCGTGCCGCGGAGATATCGGGCATGCTGTAATGTCCGCTTTGAATGAGGTATTCTCATGGCGTCCAACAGCATACCAGCCTTGCCGGGAATAAATGGCTGGAGCAGAATCCCGCAAATACGCAAGGTCTCGAGAGATAGAGCATACACTTTCCCGATGAGAGACTCAGGCGTACTCTTGGCCCATGGCTCTGTCACATTCATCATAGCATTGGCCTATGAGAGAAATGTCAACTTATGAATACCGGTAAAGGAGCCAGACAAACAGCCTTCAATTGCTGGATAACAGCCTCTAGAGCCTCTGAAACGTGAAGCTGCTTAAGATTGCAGTCGACCACGGAAGCCAGATTTTTCAGAGGATTGAGTACTTCTCTTAAGTCCTCAGAGTTTAATGACTGTTGCATCCATTCTTGCAGATGTGAGTGGAAGTCATCAGGTAAGCGCCTTCGAATGGCAGCAGAAGTGATGCGCAGGTAGAAGTTCCCAAGTAACGACTGTAGTTCCGCAGCGTTATTCTCGAGTTGTTCATTCGACCAATCTATGGATGGAAGTGGTTAATTCGAGGCTTACCGATGACGCAACGTTCTGGCTTACCCACGTCATCCTTGAAACGACCACCAACTCGTGCGAGATAATACCGGACTAGGTCTGCTCCCAGTTCTTCAATAGCCTGGAATGGATCCACGACATTGCCGATAGACTTGGACATCTTCCGACGATTGACCGTCCAGTGAGAGTGAGCCAAGATCTTTTTAGGCGGAGATAAGTCTAAAGCCTGTAGCATCGCTGGAAAATATATAGCATGAAAGCTATAGAAGTTAGAGATCAAGATATACAATACGAGACGTAGCTTACCGAACGATATCTTTGCCAACAACCTGAATATCTGGTGGCCAACACGATTGCGCTGTCCTCTCCTCCATGTCCCAAGGGTATCCAACTCCCGTCAAGTAGTTGATCAAGGCGTCGAACCATACATATACCGTGTGTGCAGGATCGTTTGGGACAGGAATTCCCCAATGCAAGCGATTGCGAGGACGTGAAATAGAAAGATCTTCAAGCGGCATAGATAACATGTCCAAAACGTTTGCGTGTTGCTGCGGAGGATATATCGAGTGTGGATCGGACTGATACCGTGCAAGCAAGAAATCACGAAAATGCGCGAGACGAAATTTGTAATTTTCCTCTTCTGTCCATTCAACCAAGGATCCGGTCTCTTTAGAGACCATTGGCTCCTCGCTGGATTCACTTAGAGCACCTTCCGAGCTTTTGAGACGTTCAATCTGATTGTCTGTGTAGAAGCACTCGTCGGAGACTGAGTACCACCCTTTGTGGGAACCCTTGTATATCAGGCCTTTAGCGTCTAATAATCGCTGCGGTACAGTGAGAGGACGGAATAGCAGGATTTTGTTGTCGCATACCCACACATATTGCACGGCATAGTGGTGGTCCTGCTCGGACGTCCGAATGAATCTAGTATATGACGTGTGGCTCTTATCTGCAAGGATCTTGATCAATTGCGTAGTCAGCACGCGAAGACCCGTCCGTGAGTAGACGAACAGACACGAAAACGATCACTTATGCGATCGCAAAACACGTGGGGTTCCAAATTTTGTGCTTCGGCCGCTCTTTGGATTTTGAGGCCGTGTTCATCTGTGCCAGTCAGAAAGTTGACAGTTTGATCTGGCCTGGCGAGCCTGGCATGTCGGGCGAGTATATCCGTAGTCACAAGCGTATAGAGATGGCCAATATGAGGTACTAGAGTCGGGGTCAAGACGAGGTTCAGTTAGAATATACCCACGACCCTACCAGAATTTGGGTAGAATATAGGCGTTGTCAAGTAATAAGGCTTGTTATGCCCATTTGGGGAAGAAGAATAAAATCGGATGCTCGGTAGACGGTAACGGGCACAGCAGCGTCGTAGGAACATCTACACTTACAACTGTTCGCTGATTTAGGGTTAGGGCTCGTGCTCATCAGCGGCAGCGGCCGAGCCAGAACGGACCTGCATCCGCATCCGCATCCGCAATCTTCCTAACTCACGCTAGTTATGTCAGACTCTTTCGCTGACCTTTGGAACTCCTCCGCTCCAGTTAAGCCATCGCAACCTGCTCGTAAACTAGGCGCGAGCTCTGCACCATCATCAGGTGCCCCACGCCCAAAATATGACGCGTTCGCGATGCTTGCTGCATCTGCATCCAATTCGCCAAGTCCGCGCTCTTTGACACCATCTACCTCCTATGCTCCCCCTCAGAGATCTGGTGGTGACGCAGTACCACCCACTTCAGGAGATGCATTCGGTGATCTACTTACAGGATCATTTCGAAGCGGTGCAAGCAACGCTAAGCTAAGCATGGCCGAAAGAGCAAGGGCCAAGACACAAGCAACGCAGCAACCCACCGCGCCATTGCACGATGCATCTGCTTGGGCGGGACTGGACTCCCTTGCAGGGGCTGCCTCCTTCTCATCTGCACAACCCGCCAAGCCTGCATCCTCTCAAATAGATGATGACTGGCCATTTGGGTCTCCTACCAGTACGGCCCAAGTCGAATTAGCGCCGTCCACAAAGTCACAGGTTGATAGCTTGGGTATCGAAGACTTTGCATCTCCGAAGCCTTCGAGCGATGCTGCCCCTGAGCATTCGATCCGAGGAAAATCGTTATGGGACCTGGATGATTTTGTATCAGCATCCGATCAAAATCAGGGTGTTTCTCACTCTGCGCAAAACTTACCGCCTCCCCGTTCCAATACTCCCGGAGACTTTGATTTTGGTGATCGTGAAAATGCTTTGCTTGACGACGACTCGGGGAGTGAAGAAGATATATTGGGGAATCTCAGTCGACCCGTGCGCGAACGGCCAACGGGACACACCTCACCACCCGTATGCAACACCTTTCTGAAATCTAAAAATACGCAAATCTTATAAAAATTCTCTTTTTAGAATGTTACGCCCGCATCCAGAAAGCCTTCTCCACCACCTCATCTTGTTGGCCAGATTGTCGAAATGGGGTTCTCTCCGAACCAGGCTCGGGCGGCTCTTGCTTCCACGGAGTCAGGTGTTGACGTTCAGGTCGCGTTGGAAACATTACTTTCAGAGGCATCAACGTCTTTGCCAGCCCCTGCGGGTCAGACAGCTTCCGGTGGATTGCGTGGAGAGCCGGACCACTACCAGGAGAGCAATGGTTGGGACGACGAGCAGGATCCAAATCAACCGCCTCGGCGTCCTCGGCATCAGACACGTCCTTCTCAAGAGCGGCTTCCTCCCCCCTCCGAGTCTAATTATCAACAACAGGCTGACAAGATTATAGCACAAGCAAGCGAAATTGGGTCCCAGCTGTTCCAAAGAGCGAATACCTTTTGGAAGGGAGGCAAGACGAGAGTACAGAGAGCATACGAGGAACGCGCGACGAGCTCGCGTGCGGCGACCATGGGCCAGAGTGAAGAACAGGACGGGAGGCCCAGGTGGATGCGGGAAGATTTTGACCACAACCAAGCTAGTCCCTCCGAAGAACATTCTCGAAAGGATTTCAAAGATGAAGAGACTGAGAATCCCTCGACGTTAGTCAAGCCCGTTGCGCAAACGAAGCCGCGTCCCCACGTTGAATCTACTCTCTCTCGTCAGGCCAAAACGGCAGATCTTTTCGAGGAAGATACACCAACGGCCTACGTGTCTCCCTTTCGGCGTGGTGCCAGGCCTCGTGCAGCCCCTTCGTCTTCGTCAGCAGCTGCACAGACAGGACAGCGTCGCACACCTTCTCCTATTCGTTTGGCAGAACGAAAGACAGTATCTGCGTCACCTTCCTCAATCGCTGCTTCCGCACAGTATAAGGCATCCGGCACCGAGATGTTCAAGCTCGGGCGTTTTGCCGAAGCAGAAGTAGCTTATACGTCGGCCATCTCGCAATTGCCGGCCTCGCATTTGTTCCTTGTTCCCTTATTGAATAATCGTGGGCTATCGCGATTAAAGATAGGAAATATATCAGGTGCCATCGAAGATTGCGCTACCGTCATTGCCATAGTTGGGCCATCCTATCATCCAGCACGAGAGGCAAGAGTAACGAGAGAGGAAGACGGCGCGGATGTTGATTTAGGCGATGCGCTTATCAAGGCATGGCGTCGCAGGGCAGAAGCCTATGAGGGTAAGGAGAAGTGGGACTTGGCACGACAAGATTGGGAGTCCATTGCTGGTGCTGACTTTGCCGGAAAGCACCGCGGCGAAGCTGTGAACGGCGTGGGACGCTGTAGGAAGATGCTTAACATGAACGGTACTGCGGATGATGCTACGCACTCTGTGTCGCGCGCTACCAATCCACCAAAACCCGCGAGACGCCCTCTGCCACGCCACGGGCCTACGCCACCTTCAGAGGCGTTGGCCAGACTGAAGCAAGCCAACCAAGATGCGGAAGCAGAAGAACACGCCCGTCTTGAACTCAAGGATAGTGTAGACTCGCGTCTCGCTGCCTGGAAGAACGGGAAGGAGACGAATCTGCGCGCATTGGTGGCGAGTCTTGATACTGTGCTCTGGCCCGAGCTAGGATGGCAAAAGGTCGGAATGGCAGAACTCGTTACGCCTAACCAAGTGAAAATTCGATACACAAAGGCCATCGCCAAATTACATCCTGATAAGGTACGCATCACAGTCGTCTCAATAAGTATGGGGTGTGTACCAACGCCTCTTTGTTCTCATAGCTCAACGTTAATAACACCACGTTGGAGCAGAGGATGATTGCTAATGGCGTTTTTGGTACCCTGAACGAGGCTTGGAATGCTTTCAAACCATAGATAGATTCGATAGACCAGCTGTGCACACTTTTTACCACTTCATATCATCCCCTTGGGGGCCTAGTCTCATATGATCCAAAGATTTCTACCACAAATACTATATAGCTCGTAAGGGACCCACAACCGAAAAGATACCACCATTGCCTTGATCTGGTCATGAACATAGTTCCCATCTCCCCCCATCATCCTCACTAACGCACCAAACACGACCATGGTCCCGTAGCCACTCGAGAGCTTCCTGAACGGCCCATGCATTGATCCGTTTCCATCGGTCATCTCTGCGTTTTAGGTGGTTCGTTATGATATCTTTTGTGGGTCCAGGCAAAGGCAAAAGCCGTCGTCGCGAGACGGCAGGCTCTAGAAATGTGTTCTCGGTCTCTTCCTTTCGGTCCGCCTGCAATTCTGTGAGCGAGCGAATCGCCCGCTCAACCTGCGTTGCGAGGTATGCGGTAGAGAGAGAGGCGTATGCTTCCTCGTCTGACGGAGGATCTGAGAGGTCTTCGACATAATCTTCCAGCTGGGAGCCACGTTCCGAGATCCAGCGCGATGGCGATGAGTTCGAGTGGTTGTTATCATATCGCCGACTTGAACGATATAACATGCTCGTGTCTAGTACAGAACGAGGATGCTCGAGGGCATAAAGAGTAGGCCCGTCCCACAGAATGATGCTGCCATCTTGATAAAGCTTGCGGATAGCCCACGAAAACAGACGCTTGACTTTGGGGACGGTGCCCTCAGCACTTGGGACTGACGCCTGGCGTCTCTCAGCAGAGTTCACAGCTCTCGACTCGCACTGAGATTCCTTCGTCTTCGCGCGACGACGCACCTCGGCATGCACGACTCGGCGCGCCAGGATTGCGAGCTCGGGAACGCGGAGCAGAAATGAGAGGGTGCACCCAATCATCGCCTCATTGTCATTGGCATGCGCTGGATGTTCGCTACGCAGTGCGGGATGGGGCCGAGGTCGAGGCGTAGTTAGGACGCTGGTTTGGCGCGACACGCGTGGAGTACGTTCATTACCTGAAATTGGCTTCGGTTTGGTGGGTGTTTCCGGCGTTTGATCTATGGCGAGAGCGATGGAATCCGTGTCAGAGTCCAAGTCACTTTCACACGAGTGAAGACGGAAATGTAGGTAGCGTAGATTGTCCATGAAGTGTTTGGTGTATATCCGGAATGTGTTTTCTGTCAGGTCACGACTGTGAAGACGTGACGGATGGCGAAGCCGCGGTAGAAGCTACTCCGGAAGCTCAAGAGTATTCAGAGGAGCGATGGGACTTAGACGTACGGAAGAGTCCTCAGTCGACGACTTTGAAGGGCTAGACGAAGTGGATGAGGATGCAGCGGACCGTGTGCTTGGTGAAAAGAGGTATGAATTGACCACGTTTGTAGACTTGGGCGTACGCGGCGATTCTTGTATATTGATAGCAGCAGCAGTGCTGGACACAGACGGAATGACGAATCGATCGGGCACAAAATAATAGTTCTTATGCAAAGAACTAACTTGTTGCCAGTGATCAAGCTCATCGCGGGTCCCTCTACATCGTTCTATGGTCGATCAGGAAGTAGCTCATGGATCTGCTTATGCTACAGGACAAACCGATAGATTCGCCGCGTATCTCCCTCGAGTTACGTTTCACATGGATTCTGCCCTGGACTTTGACCACAGAACCGACAGGGATGACGGGGCGAGGGCGTTGCCCTATGCTTGGTGGCCTCTGTTTGGGCCCCTGGGCAGTAACCCGCTTATCACTCGTTTGGCCCTTCGAAATGTCCTGATCGGTGAGAAATGCGCATTCAATGGTACCGGTTCCATCGTCCACTAAAAAGGAGTTTGCAATTGGTGTGGTATCGTCTGGAAGTAGTAAGACGTACAAGTGTACAGAACACGACGTTCGTAGGCTGTAGCGCCGACCACGATGGCAACTAGGGAAACCGATCTGCAAGGTACACGACCAAGAAAATAATAGGAAAGCCCTGTTGTATGCAGAGTCAAGATGAGTTGAAAGCAGGAAAATCAGCCAGTGCGTCCTCACCGCCGTTTTCACTTTCTGACATCGAAAGCACGTCTTTGATGAAACAAGACGCAACTGCATCCTTGCTCATAACCCAATTGATTATTTGCTCTTTAGTGTAGTCACCGTACATGCTTTTTTGCTCGTTTAGAATCGCTGTTGCAGCTGAACACGCTCCGGGTAGGTAGCGTGAGCGCACGACATGAGGGGAACGCAAGTGAGGACGAGGGTTATTCAGAGAGATATATTCGAATGTACGTCTTGCTCGCCTTGGAGTGGTATCAGTTCGAGTAGGAGTCATATTACAAGGCTGTCGAATGCGAAGCGGATGCCAACATCATCACATGCACATAAGCACCTTACTTAGTTCACTGTTCCGAGTCCTTTTTCCTCTTCTCCTCGACGAGCTCGATATTATCTACCAGTACACCCTTCAGAATATCAACCCCTTTCTTGCTTCCCTTTCCGCCGCCATCATTCGCCTCCACAATCATATCGTAGATCTCGTGAGAGACATCACCTTGCACGACGATCTCGTCAATCCCAGCCGCGTTTTTTGTGACCGACCCGCCTGTCGCAAATCGCTGGGCGAATAGCTTGGCGGCTTTCTTTAGATCAACGCCTACTCTTGGGTTTAGTGCGAGCGCGTCTGTAGAGCCGAGCGACCTTACCAAAGGCCTCAAGCCCGCGGACTGAGGTTACATATTTACGTTTGTTCCGTTCTATTCGTTTTATAACAATCTATAAAGAGCAAGATTAAGATCACAAAAAATGGCGTGGAAATGAAGCCTACCGGAGAGGCCTACCAAACGATCAATTAATCGGATTGCTACATGACTGCGAGAACGCACCAATTGCCTTTTCCTGGCTGCATCAGCTTTGGCTTCCGCCTTTGCTTCCTTCTTGGCCGTATCTTCCTCTAGTTTGCTCTGTGCCTCTTGACTTATGGTTCCTAACTTGGCTTTGAGGGCCTCTTGAGAACAGATGTAGCCCCGGTATGAGCTTGAGCACAATAATGCTCAGGAGTTGTCTGCGCACCGTCAGAATAGTACCTTTGGTATAGGTCAGGGCGTTGTGCCTGTAGCCATTCCTTACATTTTGAAAGACTACTGCCAAACTCGCAGTATTCCGGGGGAAACGTGCAGACTAGATAACAAAGTTAACGATCGATGATATCCCACGTTCCAGAGCGAGCTTGATCTAACCACCACAGTAAAACATCAGTACTGGAGGCGTCGCCCGCTTCTCAGATTGCGTGGAGTTAACATCTGCAGGCGTAGTCGCACTTGCCATGAGATTTCAAGCAGGGCGCACAATCGCACGCATCGATTTGGCTTAGCTATCAATGCCGCACGTGACATACGAAACGAACACAGAATTACAACAACATGTAATTGTACAAGTACAACTTGGTTGATGACTTCACAAGGCGTTCCAAGCCGAAAGAAATATGATTTCCCTTCTCTTTGGTCAGCGCCTACCCTCTGGCTTTCGTCCTCCAGAGCTAGCCCCCTCCGGACCTTCCCCAGGTTGACTGGTTTCTCTATCCTTCTCGGACGCCCATGTTTTCTTTCCGCCGTATCGCAGCATTTTTCCAGCTTCGCCCCCAGAGGAAGGAACATCATAGGGTTCTCGTTTGTCCATCGTCCTGTATTCTTCCGACCCGACACCTGCCTGACTATATTTCCCAGAAGGCGGCTTGTGTGGTCGCTGCACTTTGTCCGAAGATTCGTCTACCTGATAGGTAGAAGTATCGACCGGAGGAGAGTCGTCTACTTCTTTAAAGTAGGATTCGGCAGAGTGATCTGCAGTCTGGGAACTTGTTTTGGAGGCGGATGGACGCGTGCTAACAAAGCGACGCGCAGAGATAAATGGGGAGGGATTGACATGACGTGCACAATTGGTTGCGCGCGTGAGTTGTTGATAACCCAAAAGACGCATTATGTGGGTCTGAAGGTGCATTTGGACTTGGACGTACGGCGTTGTTATGGTAAACTGTTTAAAGCCGTTAGCGCCAGAGTCAAGTGCCGCCCGACATGACATCACACACGGTATTTCAAAAGCCCGTGTTGGCTTTGGTTTGAACACAACAAATGAGCATCAAAAGGTATTTTTCCCAACTGCCTTCTGCTTCCCTTGATGGGAGGCCACAGAAGAAAGTCAAGCACTCGAAAGTACCAGGTGTGTTTCCTCGTGTCGTGTAATTCATTTGAAATGTTCATCTACCACCAGACCTTCCCCTCCTTGACAACGAGCTTTTCACCCTTATCGACCTTTCCTCACCCTCGCTCTCTTCTCATGCTTCCATTGCAGAGCATTTTCATAAAATCGCAGAACACATGTTTCAGCGTTCTTACCTAGTCTGCTGTTCTACTAAATCAGACGGTAGTCCTAGACGGATACTCTACGAATTTCTTGAAATCGAGTTTTATTTGATAAAGGATGACTGTCATTGCGATCCATTTACCCATGACGGAGAGGAGCAACGTCTATCAGGAGCATGGTTAGCACGTCTATTTTCTCCCATTTCTCTGTGCACTGAACCAGAACCAAACAATGTAGGTACTTCCATCGTGTTCCCCGACGTGGCCCAGGTTCTCCAGAATCCGGTCCCCCTGGTTACCGTAGCGGCTCTCGGAAAGGACTCGACCTGACTATCGGAACTCTCAGTCCACCCAACTCCTCTTCCCACGCCCCCTCAGGTCCCTCTCCGGTTCTAGTTCGGGGTGGCATACTGCTGCGAACTCTCCGAAGGGTTTCCGACTCGACGATTATATCAGGTCCTTCCTTGCTAGTCGATGAACTATTACGAACGAGCGGGGCCTCTGAGATCTCAGAACTCGTCAACGAGAAGTGGCGGTGTGATATATCGGCATCGCGAGTTCCTTCGGACGAAAACCTCGATTCCAATCCTGCGGCAACCCTGTTTATTGGCGTCAAGGACATATCGCACACAGCACCTCAGATGTACAGGTCTCCACGCGTTGGCCTCGATCTTTCTCATCCGTCTACGCGCCTCAACCCGTCGGACAAGCGCGTGCGATATGTTTCAAAGCCATATCGGTATTTCATCCTGCCACACTTACTCACCGCGAACGGTCGGGGGCAGACATTTCTTGGTGTTCACGACCACTGTGTTAATGCCCTCGAGATTACGAAAAAATCGTTGCTGACAGGCAAAATAGCCAGTTTGACGAGTCTCCAAGCACAAACCGTCGATAAATACCTGTCCGCATATCGAGAGGGACTCGAGTGCGGAGTATTGGAGCATTTCATAGGGATTCGTGGCAAGGGCGTCTCTGCGTCGCCAACCTCGTTCTTGCAACTTCTCGGTGCCTTACGGTGCCGCCAGCTGGCAGATTAGGCCTTACTCAACCAAACTCGTATTTGTCAAGCAAAAATCAACTTGGATTAACACTAGTCCTCGAGGGCGGGTATCTCTAGGATTGACTTCCACAATCGAGTTCATCTTGTATATATCAACTTCTGACGCTATTCAGGAAAGGGACGATTTCTGCGGTACTGGTGATTCTTCGTACTGTATATTTTTATACACAACCCCGAACACACATCGTAATTACCATGACATTGTAAAGTACGGTTACCCACATTTACCATAAACAACCCAGTAGCATTTCTGAAGGTGCCGGCCTGACGGTCGGGATCAGAGCTCCTGTCATTTGCTTGGGCATCGCAAACAACGGCTGCGGTGGGCACACGCCACCATTATGTTATGTGCGCACGGCTCTGACAATGTGCGAACTTGAAGACAAGTAAAAGCGACCCAGTGCCTAGTGATCAAGGGTAAAGAATATTGTAGTACCTGGCGAAAAAGGAGATGTTGGAAAGTCAAAACCTTTATGGTTGTCACTTTTTGTTTTCAGCAGTTCGCGCAAGCAGAATTGAAACCCTGAAATTGATAGACGACAGATCCAGAGTTTTTTGGAGAACTAGTCGGTATCGATAAAAACTCTAGTGCATGAAGCTGAGTTGAATTTCCAGAGGTGAATACAGCAAGAGGAATCCAAGGAAGCTCGCATAAAGCAGATGAGATACAAGTTGTAGGCATACACGTGGAGTAGCACGTAAGGATTGAATGTTGAAAAAGTACAGAGAAGCCACGATATAAACCAAAGAGTTCAATCGGTGGTTTTGGTTTCGCACCGCAAATTAGGGGTAACAAGCTTGTCGATGAGCTTGTAGCCAAATATGATTAATCTTTTACAAGTAAAGTAACTTTGATCGCTGGATGTTTGCAACGTTGTGCACTGCATGATAACAATCTTCAAGGAGACTCCCGATAGTCGATGTAAGTTCCATTTGGATGCCTTGTGTAATAAATTACCTAACAGGGTGTCATTCACCGAACCGAACATATTTCCGGAATTGGGACATACTGTACGAATGTTGAGGGTTTCCAGGATTAACAGGTGGTAAGCGGCGTTTATTTTGAGCCAAAGAAGCGCATGAACGCGGAGACAATGGTTTCCGGATGGCTAACTGTCAGATCATGTCTCCCTCCTTGAATGGTGATGAGCTCTGATTGTGGGAGTAGTTCCCGCATGCGTGCTGCATATTTGTACGGCACAGTATTGTCCGCGGTGCCCTGATGATGTTAAGTTGTATGTCGGTACAGGGAAACTTAAAATGGCTCACCCAAATGAGTAAGATTTTACGATTTGACAAGCCTAGGGTCTCGAACGACTCGTGTAAGCCACGAATGGGACCATCTCTTAAAGAAGAAGCAATAGCCGCGTTGTAGCCCGGAAGATGCGCAGACTGTATGCGCACGATCTGGAAGGTTGCAAGGGTTGGCACGACTGACGACTGGACTGGGAGCACGGCTAACCTCGGACACAGGATCATTTGATGAGCAGTTTGTCAATCGCTGAAGGTAGAACTAGGAAAGTTAAGGTTAAGAGAGGTTAAAGTTAATTGTATATGATCGTGAATACAGACTCGGAACGGGGTGCTTGATGTCACAGTTTGGATGAAAGGGGAAGACATAAATTTAGTTGTCCTGGACAGATCTCTTGACTAAAATGGGTGTAAACGGATCAAAGGATAACAAGGTATCATGGCGGACGAGAATTACCTCAACTAGTCCGGTTGGAGCGATAAGTGCTACTTTGCCATCAACTAGATCCGGGAAGAACGAAGTAAATGCTGCGAGGATACCACCGCCCTGAAAACAAAGGGAGATCAGTCCTGACGTATGAGATAAGTCGGTGGTACGGACCATAGATACACCAGCGACGTATGCTTTGGGCCAGTTGACATGTTGCATGAGGAGGGCAAGCTGAGTGGCATACAGAGACGTATCATAGGTAATCTCAGGAGCGTCCGAATAACCTCGGCCGTAAAGATCTGTTGATAATTATGATCAGACGAGGGAGCGGGATGAGCTCACGTGACGACTTGCCATACAAGAGGACGCGGTGGCCGTGCGAGGCAAGAGTGGGCGCTACGTCCTTCCAAATTAATGATGGAATGGATAAGCCGTGAATGAGAACGATCTGATCGTGTGCGGTTAAAATCAACTAACAGATCACCGACAGCTGATTGGCTACCTTCCTGCCCGTTTCGGGGCCGAACAACCAGTAGCGTACCTGGCGAGACGATGGGGTTATCACGAGTGCGAGCGAGGCAAGGATGGGGATGGCGCACTTTGCCAAACGGAAGGGTGACATACGCGCCCCCCGGATAATAGTCTTCTGGATATATATCTTGAGCCTTGGTCTCTGGTCCGAGGCTAGCCAGAGATGGATGGACACAATATCCTTGGGGTGCGTGTGGGAATTGAGCGTAGAAGTAAGACAGGAGGAGGATCAAAGAGGGGACGAGAATGAAAGACAAGGTGAGACAGTGATGTGGGCCTGTCACGGACATGTTGGATTGAAGAGAGGAGAGCACAGCTGTAGCCAAGCCAGCCGGCAAGTTTCACTGGGGCACACCTTCGCGGCGTGGGGCGTGGACGTGGAGTCAATGGGACATCGTCGACTAAGACTCAGCTTCCTAAGAAAGAAATATATTCCGTCCCCGTGATGTAGTATCCCCCATGACTTGACACGTGAAGGTAGAGAGCGCGTTGTCTGACTTTGGTCATATTTGGCACCTCCCCTCTCTCGTCATGGTCCTCGATGGCCCGATGCTCGCTCTGTCAGACATCATGCATGGTATCGCACCTGGCCCTGCTGATCCTCCTGTTCCACAAGAAGATAATACAGAGAAAATATCTCGGGCCGAGAGCTCTACACCCGAACCTCTGGACTATGCGCAGATCGAGTTGATGCGCAAACGAGTTTTGGAACTCATCGTGTCCGGTGCTTCTAAAATGAATACTTCCTCGAGGGAGAAGGAGCTTCTAGAAATGGTGTGTCTCCTTCCTCGATTGTTTCTTGGATGAATTCCTACGGTAACTAAAGGTTATTCGGCTCACAACTGCGCGCACGCCGGAGCCGGACGTCAGTCAGTTGTGCAGTCAGGCCAAGACGATACAGGAGCTCGGTCGTCAGCGTGATTTCATAATCAACGAGGTCGAAGAGGAGCGCGCTCGTTGGGAGGCCGAGAGACTCGGGTTCGGTCGTCTGGCGGAGGCTCTTATCTCTAGGCGCAGTCATGGTGGCGAGTCCACCTACCGTGAAGAGGTTCGTCCTTTTTAATGTTGACAATAATGTCTTGATGACACCGCTCAGGAATTAGAGCGTCAAGTCGCCACTCTGGATGCCGATAACAAGGCTCTTCGCCAAAAGGTGACTTTATCTCATCTATCGGCTTTTACCTCTCGTGCTCAGTTCTTACGTCGTAGCTATCTGAATACCACATAAGAGTGCAATCGGTAGAAACAGAGCTCGCTCAGCTTCGGCCCATACTCCTCATGCAACCATACGCACTCACCCACAGCTTTCCTCCATCTCACAATCACCACTTGCACTCTTCTGCGCAGAGGGCTGATATCACAAAACGCGTGAAGAGGCGGAAACATGGTGATGCGGATCAAGATGTTACCGAAGAGGAGCCCGACAATGCCGCAACTTCTTCCGGCACTCCTCGCGCTAAGCCGAGAGGCGACTATTACCGCCGTCGGGATACGGATCAGTTCGGGGACAACTCGAGACATAGGAAGCGTGTTCAGAGGAAGGGCGGTGCTACCCTTGCGGATGCACGTGCCGAGCATATCCTCCTTGCAGCGCGCAAGGTGGGAAGAGAACGGGCTTCCATTCTGGCTGTATCTGGTCCTGCAGCCAGCCGTGACAAAGTCAAGAACGACCCCGACCAAGCCGAAGTTGTTCCTAAAACCCCTCGTAAACACCAGACCGTAGGAGTTGGAAACGGGTCTAGTACGAGCGTGATCTATTTGAACAGCCCTATCCCCGCAACGGCCGATACAGCGTCGGTAGAACACGTCTCCTCCGACTTTTCCCCCGCACAGACGCCTCTCGCCCACCGAAAGCTTGTCCGCAGTCAGGTGGCCCAGGAAAGAGTTGCTCGTAGCAATCCCCTCACCCCTTTAGATTCGTTACTCACGGCTGCGTCCACCATCTCAATGATTGAGGAGAAGGACGACGAGGAAGACGATGGTGGCGGCGATATCATAGAGCCAGACGCGACGCCTAACATGTCTACAAAACCATCTACGCGACGAATACTGACTCCAAGTGTCGGTAGCCCTGCACCGACGAAGCGTAGGCGGTTAACAAATAATAGGCCTGGCCGGTCCCTTGCCTCTGTTAAGGCACTCGAACCAAACGGTCCTTCTGGATCGGGAGTAGTGGGAAGAACGCGCTCTGCGCTTGACGTTCTTGCCGATCAAGCGGCCGTATTCAGTTCACAGGAGCACGTCCGTGCCCCCAGCAAGGATAAGGGAAGGGGAAAAGGGAAGGCCAAGGCGCTCGATGCAGGTGACACAGATATCAACCCAGAGGAAGGAGCGTCCGCAGTTGGCGACTTTGGACGACAAGGGTCTCACATACGAAAACATTCATCCACACGACAGAGAGAAGCTACTCCTCAAATACCA
This sequence comes from Lactifluus echinatus, assembly GCA_003315975.1. NCBI lineage: Eukaryota > Fungi > Basidiomycota > Agaricomycetes > Russulales > Russulaceae > Lactifluus > Lactifluus echinatus. The sequence continues at coordinate 42,950 of QFEA01002274.1, forward strand.
TACAGTTCCCTTGCTTCCCCGACCTCCCGTTCTACTATGGCAACAGATCGCAGTCATGGCCCAACATCACAGACTGTATCCGGAACCCAACGATTATCGCCTTCGCCTGAAAGCTCGCCTCTAGGTGCTGCACCATTAGCAATAGCACATCCGTCTTTGGTTGATTTGCCGCGAGGGATGGTCATGACGACATCCAAAGATGGACGAGGCCCCTCATCAGGCGAATCTCTACGGACAGACGACTTTGCTGTAAAAGGAGCGACCTAGTAAAATCCTGTGGTTTTTGGTGTGATCTTTGTACTGTACAATGCTGTATCTCTTTGTAGGATCTAGAGTCTTTATTCATCTATGTATTGAGTGATGACGGCAATTACGCGACTGATGTAGGCGCCTATAATGTCAACCTGTTTTTGGTTTTTTGTTTGAAGCTGTCTTCTTGATTTGTCCCTTCACCTCTCTATAAGCGCTCTCTTTGTTCTCTGTGAAGTTTTAATGCGGTCCTCTGGCATGGCGACGTCGACAATACCACAGTCTGGACAGTCAATTCTCATACACATACACCAAATTTCCACTCGATGTGGGACTTCCGCCTGGTTGTCTCAACGTCCTCTTGCTAATTTGGTTGAGTTTCAGGAATCGTCAAGGTGTATCTAGCTGGGAGCGGCATGTGCACATCAATGGGACACTCTATTACACTGTGGATAACCAAGACGGAAGTTGGCCCTTTCTCAGGATAGTGACCGCTGAGGACATGACTGATCCGGACATCCGAGAGTCCATTGAGGACTGCGGCCGCGAGTATCATCACTGGTTAGCAGAAGCTGACCTGGAGGATCTACCGGAAGACGTCGAATTGCTCATTTACTTTGACAATCAGTATAATAGAGAGCCCATCGGGAGTTTCGTGTCGTATCAGAAGGAAGTCGAGTTTGCGTGCAGCCCGCGGGAGTCTGACGACTTAGAGTCCGGTTCTGCCTCAAACTACTCGGTATCATCGTACGGCCCTATCTTCAACACATCTTATTCGAGTCGCACATCTCATCATACGACACTTTTAGGTCTGCTGACTCTCGCGTGGTCGTTGAAGTATGGCCGAAGCAATCCTTCTGGCTCGTATCAGAGTCGTATCCCATGCATCATACGCATTGCCACCCCAACTTGGAGGTAGCCTTCTTCGCCGCTTTGGCCCACAGTGCTAACGGTACGCCACGTGGCACTAGTCATTGGGACGGGGATCGATCAGCGGTACTGAAAGTGGTTGTATAGAGCACATATCCGGGAAAGGGTACGCCATGGGAAGATTCAATTTTCAAGAGTGTCGACGCCTTATCGAGCTTCTCCTCGAGCTGAAATGTGAGGGCATGACCGTTGATGGCCTTTTTTTAACGCCCGACTAACCCTTCACGATTTGTTTCGTAGCCGTCTCAACGAATCTCGAGTGTGCAAAGGCTGCGAACGGAGCTATCGTCTGGCACTTGTCCAGGGTCATGCATGACATTGATGTGCATCGGAAGCAGCGAGAACATGCTAACAGGCTCCCTGTTCGACCTTTTCCTAAGTCGTCGAGGATCGTAGATGGCATCTTGTCTTGCATGTTCCTTGGCGTCCATCTTATATATCGAGAGCGGATCCAACGGGTGCACCCTCTAACACAGATTTCTCTCGCGGATTTCCGAGTGTTTATTCAAGCAGTCATGCTAGAATGGTCAGGTAAGCAGATTCTTGAATGGAATTCATCACGTCCGACGTTTACATGGCATAGATGCGAATCTTCTTGTGAGTCGGTCGTTACTGTTACCCGGCTAAGCTTGATCCCTAACCGAGTGTTTGACCAAAGGCGACTGTTTTTGTAGCGTGCGTGTATCGTTCTTGAAAATCTGAACGGGCTCCGAATCTTCATGTGGTACAGAGCGAACGTAACTTTCCTAACAACACCGGTAAGACTAAGTAGACGTGCGACGTCAACTAGCATTGATTATTTTACGTAGGGAGTTACAACGTTCCAGCGGACAGCAAGTCTGGCTTCCACGCTCTTGTCGCTTCTAGAAATTGTAACTGGTCTCCACAATATATGGAGACACCGCATCAGGGCTAATGCTGAGTATGATGATCTCGTAAGTGAAAGAAAATGACTCAGGTCACTCACCGTTGAATGGTTCAAACCGTCATTTTTTAGTTTAAGTACTTCGGGAAACAATGGATAGGGACTGGTTATACTTTCTCCAATCCAACACTGCTAGCAGCTACGCTCTCGGTACCCATTGCGTCTTTACTTTGGTCGGTTTTGTGCTTCATGATGGCAGTGTCGGCGTACTGTTTTCAAGGCATGGGTACCGACGCTACTAGGAGAATAGTGTTTGGGTTGGGAATAGGTATTTTCGCACTGGCATCTTTACCGACGTTGTTGTTCTTCTCAGATGCGTGGAAGGGAAGGGACAGTAGGGTAGTGTATCGCAACCGAAACTTTTAGGTCTGAGAAACTCGCTGTCCAGCCGAAAAAACGAGTTCAATTAAGTTCCTGATGAGGCTCCGAGAGATTTGGTTTCTACAGAGGAATCCGCTCAAATAGCTGGACATAGTACCTTTCTTACGATCTACTTTCTTATTATAAAAAGTATCACCACGGACCATAATAATCATGGTGAAGTACAATCCACGGTGGGAAATGCCCCTTCCGTCCAACGTCCTAGGAGACATCAGCCAGTTTTCCTTGACTTGTATATCTTTTAAGCGGGCTCACGCACCATTTGTCCTTAGGTCTCGAAGTCGCACACGCTGCCAAGCCCGTCAGCCTTTGCTATCCGGTCTCGTCGAGTCATTGTCTACGCACGGGCACAGATGCAGATACACCTGCTGATGAATGACCTGTATCACCTTCATGCGCTCGTCATGGAAGGTATCGCCAGTCTGTTTAATAATCAACGACCATTCCTACCGCTGGACCTGCTCTGCAGCACACAGCGTCCGCACTCGTCCCCTGCGGGCCACTTCGCCTTGTGCCAACCCAGCAGCCGTGGCCAGGTGCAAAGCGGGGCAGGCGCTTCAGTACATACACTGTGCCATGTGCCACTCGAGTTCAAAGCTCAAATTTGATGGGTGGATGAGCGTGCGCGCTTGCGTTTATGCAAAGAGGAGGTGGTAAAACCGATCAAGAAAGAGGGAATCATCATAGGACTATTATCAGCTACGATTTCGACTTCCACGTTCATACCGCCCTTGCTTCGGTGGATCGGTGGATTCGGGTCCGGCATCCACCTCGCAGGCGCTCGAACATGACTGCCTACCCGAGCACGCTTGTGATTTTTGTGATTTCTGTCGTCTTAGCGCGAGGGACGTTTTGGTTCCCCCTTCCGAGTCGTGAACGGCTCCGAACGTAAGGGATCTTTTGGTAGGGCTGGCTTCGAGAAGGGAGCACAGGCACGGATAAGTCGATCTAAACTCCGCGTATCAGCCATCCGGCGTCGTGAAGACTGACTCCAATCATCCCTTCAACGCTTACATCCACAGCCTTCCCCATTCTTTATCCACGTATAACACCGCTTATAGCTGGGATGTCCCTTGCGCAAGAACACACCCAGATGATCTCATATCCGTACGCGGAAGGTGCCTTGTTATGCGATGTTGCCTGCTACTGACATCTTATTACAGGCAAGGCACTGCAAACTCTGGAAGGTGCATCACCATCCTTCATCTCATTGAGACATTTCCTCAGAAAACCGTATTGGACAGCGTGCAGACCAGTATAGCGCAAAGGAGCTTGCTCCAGATCGAGGTCACTGGTATGATCCTAATTATGGTTAATGTTCGTATCTCAGCACTGCTCTCTCCTTGTCAGTCCACCGAGCACGTGATCTCCCCCGCCTCAAGACTCTCGGAAGGAAGAGATTGTTCTATGTTAGTGTGACGGACGGCTCGACAACCAAAAAGACAAAATCAGTACGGAGCATAGCACAGCGTGTGGAATGGAATGAGACTCTCGCCGTCTTGTGAGAAAATCTCCCTCTTTATGTCCATCTACAACTGAGTCTCATGCAGTGCTGTACAACCCTCCCGGGCCCGCATTACGGTATCTGTTTATGCAAACCGAATTATGCGAGAAGACCTGCTTGTTGGAAGACAGGAAATAAGCTGTGAATCCCGACACGGTCCGTCTCTATCGTAAAGTACTTGCTTATACATCGGATTGAACGTTCTACATGGCAGACATTGCTATTACTTTACGTAGTAATGATGAGCATGGTGGTCATTCAGAGGAACCGGTCACCATCTTCTTAACGATTGCCGTATCGGGGAACATGAAGCTATCTCCGAGTCCGGTTATCGATTCCCTCATACCCGCAATGGCTGATCCGGGCGAACCTACTGCTGGAGGAGGCGTAGTGCCTCCTACAGTTCAAGACACCGTAGAAAACATGCAAACCACAGCATCTATATCCTCGTCCCCGATAAGTGACCTTCCAGGAGGGAGTGGTACTCTCACGCAGCGAGTAGCGATCAGCGAGACAGGGATGTCCCGTACCATGGAAGCTATTGATGCAATGAAAACGTGGAAGGGTGCCCTTGATATTATTGAGCAAGTAATGAACACCCTTGGTCCATTTGCACAAGTATGCTATCATCATTGTATTATTTTCATTGAGCCGAAATTCGCTCTTTAGCTCCACCCAATTGCAAGCCAGGCATGGAGCGTACTGTCAATGATCCCCGAGGTGCGTCTCCTCACCTTGTTGAGAAAGATAAACCATTAATCCTTCATTTCACCTGGCCGCCAGCCTTTGCTGCGCCAAGTACAGCGCGATGACAACGTGCGAACCTTGTTCGAGGCGATACGTGATGCATTTGATTTTGCACAAGAAGCAAACGCTTTGAAGGGCATCGAGCCAGAATCTCGACAGGCAAAAGTCCTTGAGGCCATGCTATTGCTCGTCTCCAATTGCCGTGACTTCATCGAATCGTATGTGAAGGATGTGGGATTCGGTATGTCGTCTTTACCTGTTTGTTGATAGCCATAAACATGGAATTTGCAGGAAAGCGAGTCTTGAAGAACGCTTTTGGCGGCAAAGTCGACGAAAAGGTTCAGGGCTACCGCACAAGCCTCGTTCGGTTACGAGACAATTTCCTTGCACATGCTGCTGTCACCACGGAGGTTGCTGTGCTCCAAATAGAGTTGAATGCGAACATCCGAGAAATACCTCGCAAACGAGCCTGGCAATTTGGCGATGAGAGACGCTGCCTGCTAGGAACGCGCGAGGATTTCTTGCACTACATCATTAAGTGGGTCAACAACCCCGAATCCAAACGTGGGCTGGCTCTCTTGGGCCAAGCGGGCACCGGGAAATCCTCAATCGCACACGAAGTCGCACGTCGCTTCGACAACGAATGTCTCGGAAGTTATTTCGTTTTTCTGCGGGAGGAGCGGTCCAAACAGGATGCCTACCAGGTGTTCACGACCCTCGTTCGCGATCTTTGTGAGCGCTATCCTTCGTTCAAACTTGCTCTTGGGAGGACCATTAAGGACAATTTGTCTCTTTGTGTTACCCGAAACTATTCTACGCTTTTTCAATCTCTTCTCCTTACACCACTCAAGGATTCGCAACTTGCTCATCCTATTCTGATTGTCATCGATGCTTTGGACGAAAGTGGAGACACAAGTAACAGATTTGGATTACACACGTTCCTCGCTCAGCATCTAGTTGAACTCCCATCGAATTTCCGTGTACTCATTACTTCAAGGCCAGAATACGGTATTGAATCCGCATTTGCGAAAGCGTCATCTGTCGAAATCGTCCACATGGACGATCCCCAACTCGCGGCCAAAACAGAGCAAGATATTCAAGCGTATCTTCGGAGCGAGCTCCCTTCGGAAGTGTTTGAAGAGCACGGCGACAAACTAGCAAAGAAGTCAGAAGGCTTGTTTCAGTGGGCAGCCGTTGCATCCGGTTTCATCAATAACCCCCCTCAATCATTTGGTCTTAGCCAGATCGAGTGCATAAAACACCTGTTGGGATTATCTCAGGATCAGGATGGACAAGATCCGCTGGACGAGTTATACGAACAAGTTCTCAAAGGTTACTTTACACACCCCAAAACGCAGCTTCTCTTCCGGTTCGTGATGGGACAGCTTTTTGCTGTAATCGAACCCCTTTCAATCCTTTCGTTGATTGCTCTGCAACGACATACCCTTCCTGACGCCCCTGGCGATCCGACTTCCATTATCGAGATGCTCCGTCACCTCGGTCCGCTGTTGAGTAATGTCACTTCATCGGATCCAACGCTCCCCATCGTCCCTCTCCATACATCATTCCGTGACTTTCTAACGAATAAGAAGAATGAAGTATTCTATGTCGATATTGGCGATGCGCACCGTCACTTGGCCCATTCTTCCCTTAATTTGATGCTGGACGAGCTCAAATTTAACATCTGCGAACTCGAATCGTCATATCTTGCTAACAGTGATGTCCCCGACATTGAATCTCGAATTGCGGAACATATACCATCTTCTCTATCATATGCCTGTATTTTCTGGGATGATCATCTGGAACATGTTACTTTCGAGCACGGTCTCTTTACGAAACTTCAATCCTTCTTCGAGACAAAGTTTCTATTTTGGTTGGAGGTGCTTAGCATCAAGAGCAGCGTGAGCCTTGCCTCACCCGCGTTGTCAACTCTGAAGAAATGGCTGTGGTATGAAGAGCAGAAGGTTCGTAATATGTTATGATTTATTATGACCTACTGTGACTCATGCACCAACTAGCAACAGTGTCCCCAAAGTGAGCTGGAAAATCTATTGGCATTAGTCAATGACGCATTCGTGTTTGTGCGATATTTCGGGATGGCTATAGCTAAGAGCGCTCCACACATCTATCTCTCCGCTCTTCCGTTTGCGCCGACTTCTTCCCATGTGGTCAAGCATTATCTTCACTTGTTTCCCCAGAGATTGTCCCTAGAGTGCGGGCAATTGTCTCATTGGCCGGCATTGGAGATGTCGATTCCAGCACATAATGATACAATTTGGTCTGTCACATTTTCACCGAACGGACAATGCATCGCGTCAGCCTCGGCAGATCGCACGATTCGGGTATGGGATGCCACAACGGGAGAGGTCGCGGCAGGCCCATTTACCGGACACACCGATGAGGTGAACTCTGTTGCATTCTCGCCGGATGGGCAGCGTATCGTGTCGGCATCGGACGATTGCACGATTCGAATCTGGAATGCCACCACTGGAGAAGTTACAACAGCCCCATTTACCGGGCACACCAGTACGGTGATGTCTGTCGCATTCTCGCCGGATGGGCAACGCGTCGTGTCAGCCTCATTCGATCTCACGATTCGAGTATGGGATGTCACAACCGGAGGGCTCGCAGCTGGCCCAATTACTGGTCACACGGCCCCAGTATACTCTGTTGCATTCTCGCCAGACGGGCGGCACATTGCGTCGGCGTCGTTCGATCGCACGATTTGGATATGGAATGCCACAACGGGAGAGGCCATAGCGGGACCATGTACCGGACACACTGATAAAGTGATCTCTGTTGCATACTCGCCTGACGGACAACGCATCGCGTCAGCCTCGTCCGATCGTACCATTCGGGTATGGAATGCCACAACAGGAGGGATTGCAGCGGACCCATTTACGGGACATAGTGATGCGATAACTTCTGTTGCATTCTCTCCCGATGGGCAGCGCATAGTGTCAGCCTCGAGGGATCGAGCGATCCGGGTTTGGAATGCCACAACGGGAGAGGTCACAGCAGGGCATCTTTCTGGACACACCAACACTGTGTACTCTGCCGCATTCTCGCCTGACGGGCAGCGTATCGTATCAGCCTCATCCGATCGCACGATCCGGGTGTGGAATGCCACAGACAGAGAGGCCACAGCAGGCCCATTTACAGGACACACTACGTCGGTGAACTCTGCCTCATTCTCGGTGGATGGGCAGCGCATCGTGTCAACTTCGGACGATCGCACGATTCTGGTGTGGGACGCCTCAACAGGAGAAGTTGCAGCAGGCCCATTCATTGGACACACCGATGACGTGTACTCTGCTGCATTCTCACCGGATGGCCAGCGAATTGTATCAGCCTCAAGGGATCGCACGATTTGGGTGTGGAATGCCACGACAGGAGAGGTTGTAGCGGGTCCATTTACCGGTCACACCGATGAGGTGTACTCCGTCGCATTCTCGCCAAATGGGCAGCATATTGCGTCTGCCTCGTTCGATCACACGGTTCGGGTGTGGAATGCCGCAACGGGAGAGCTCACAGCAAACCCATTTACCGGACACACCAATCAGGTGTTCTCTGTCGCATTTTCGCCAGACGGGCAGCGCATTGCATCAGCCTCGCGCGATGGCACTATTCAGTTGAGGAATGCCATAACTGGAGAAGTCATCACTGGCCCACTTACCGAACACACCAACACCGTGCACTCTGTCGCATTCTCTCCGGACGGGCAACGCATCGTGTCGGCCTCGGGCGATCACACGATTCGGGTATGGGATGCCACAACGGGAGAGGTCACAGCAGGCCCATTTACCGGACATACCGGTTCAGTGGAGTGCGCAACATTCTCGCCAGACGGGCAGCACATCGTGTCAGGTGCGCGCGATGGCACCGTTCGGGTATGGCATGTCGCAACTGGAGAACTCGTAGCGGGTCCATTTACCGGACATACCTCTTCTGTATTCTCTGTCGCATTCTCGCCGGATGGTCAGCGCATTGTATCGGCCTCCCGCGACTCAACTATTCGTTTATCCAATTTCACAACAGAGGATATAGATACAGAGGATACAGTCATCACGGACAAGTCCCGGATCACTGGTGATGGCTGGATATGTGGAAACGAGGGGGAGCTTGTTTTATGGATCCCCGAACTTCATCGGGCAGCTCTTTACAGACCTAATACTGTTTGGATCACAGGTGGACATGAAACTCGACTTAATCTGTCAAAATTCGTACATGGATCAAATTGGTCTACATGTTCTAAAATTTTATGAATAGCACATGAGATACCGACATCACAAATGAATTGTAGAAATAAAACATGGGCTTATATCCACTACATCGCTGCCTCTACAGTCCCAACCAACTTGCGTAGGGTTCTACAAGGAGCGACGATCGAATTCGTCGGTGACTAATTTGATTACGATTTCTGATGAAACTGGTGTCCTGGTCATTTCGGCGCACGCGGCTATGGAGCCAAGCAGATCCGAATAGGACGCTGGGAGTGATACCATCAAGACCGACGCATATTCGTCGTCGGGAATCGATTTCCCCATAGCGGCCAACAGCTCGCGCATGTTAGCGATCTTATAAAAATGATCGCGTACATTATCGCCTTCTCCGCATCGGGTTGACTGAAGCTGTTGGCTTAACTTCACCAGCGCCATCGTTGTCCGGCCCTCATATAACGCTTTAAGCGCATCCCATAAGTCTTTTGTATTCGTCTTATTTTTGACGTTTGTGAAGACCGAGTTTGGGATTGAGGCCGCGACGACTTGCATGATGGCGATGGCCTCGTCGTATTTCCATCGCATGTCGGGAGTAATGTTGTTGACAGTGCCTACAGCAGTATACCCTTGAGTTGGAGTGGTGCTTGTGAGATGGTCGGCGAGGTTTCGGGATTTGAGTGATCATATCATGCGGTCGCGGTACTACGTTACCCAGGTTGTCCCATCGGACGTGAGTTTTTCGACAATATTCTTGTACTCGTCACCCATATGTGTAGAACGAAAGATGAGGGCACAGGGCCCATAACCTGCAGCTGGTGAAGAAAGTGGGCGCGAGGATATAGGAGGGAGAAATTCACTTAATTTTCATGTGCTACCACGACGGACCTATACTACCATACCACGACGGACCTATATATATAATATATACAAGTACAGTCGATTGTGCTATGCCAACTCGTATACAAATACAATACATCGTCGGATACAAGACCTTGGGGCTTAAGATGACTACTCAACACCACCCTTCAGCCTCCCTCCAACTCCAATCAACAGCCCCGTACTCCGTTCAGACGAATATCACACATCTTCCCTCCCCAACCCGAGACCTTGTTGTTAAATTATAGACACTTTTGTTAGGTTAGGGACGCATGGGAATGGATGGGAGCCTCAGATGGGTAGAGGATTGCAAGCGAGACCCCCCAAATTATGGGGCATGGATATCGGTGCCCAGGGGGAAGAACTTAACCCCGAACCCCCCTAACGCTTCATTATTCCTGGGCTCGACGCGAGCCCTCATTGTATAAGTAGCACAAGTGTACCCGAATGTGGCACACTTGGAACTTGGACATGGACGTACAAACGTGGTGCGCGCGAGTACCGGACACACCGGTGCACTCGCTAGCACTTATCGCGCGTCAGCCTCGGCGGATCATACGATACGATTATGATTTGGAATGCCACACGGGAGATCGCAGTGGGCCCATGAATGGGCATACCTAATTCGGTGTACTTCTGTCGCATTCTCGCCGGACGGGCAGCGTATTGTGTCAGCCTCGTTTGATCGCACGATTCGGGTCTGGAGTGCCGCAGAGGGTTGTGTCAGCCTCGGGCGATCATATCGGCGGAGAGCTCGCAGCTGGTCCATTTACCGGACACACCAAAACGGTGCACTCTGTCGCACTCTCACCGGACGGGCAGCGCATCGTGACAGATGCGCGCGATGGCACCGTTCGGATATGGCATGCCACAACTGGAGAGCTCGCAGCGGGTCCATTTACCGGACATACATCTTGGGTGTTGTCTGTTGTCTGGTCACATTTTTTCCAGATGGTCAACGCATCATATCGTCCTCGCGCGACTCTACGATTCGTACTTTCAATTTCATAAAGGGAGATACTACGAAAGGGCTCATTACGGACAAGACCCCGATTACTGACGATGGCTGGGTATGTGGAAAACAGGGGGAACTTATTTTATGGATTCCCGAATTTCCGAGTCATCGAGCGGCCCTTGATAGACCTAACACTCTGGATCGCAGGTGGACATGAGACTCGACTTGATCTGACAAAATTCATGCATGGATTAAATTGGACTACCCGTTCTAAATTTATGTGAATAATCTAACAGCACAATATGAGTCGTAGCAATAAAACCCCGGCTAACACCAGTTCTCAACAACTGATTCAGCTGCTGTCTGGGCTGGGGTTTTCAACGTATAACTCGAATCGGTTACCATGTGTTACTTCCATCATACCATGCTCGGGCGCCAATGTTGAAACCTACTTGCTGATGTCAAGTGTGACAAAAAACGAAGTTGTTGCTAATGCTAATAATTTCAAGGTCAAAACGGAAGCCGCGTCAGCAGAGGACGAGGACCCGATGGCGGATCAGCAACCAGTACACCCCCCTGACCGGGGGTGGCCGCAGACCAAGAGGCTCCGGTCAGTCGATAATTTCGGCCTCTCGTCGCTCACGCGGGTCGTCAACACAGCGCGCCATTCAGCCATGCATTTGTTAGTTATAGTACAGTAGAGACGTGTAACTTAACTTAGCTACGTACTCGTGACCGTGATAAGTATCAAACAGTGCCAAATATAGGTCCTGTCCCCGCTTCAAGTCTTCAAGTCGTCGTCGTCGCCTCATATTATATCCGGCTTGTTATCAACATGCCTGTTCCATGGGAGGCCCTCATTCCTTTCGGTGAGGTCGCGTGTATACACGATCGTGTTCTCCAGAGGATTTTTCTGAGAAGCGGGGACTCACTAGGTCTGGTCACCGCCATGTTCGGTACTGCTGGCACACTGCTTAATGTCTCCAAACGGGCACAGAACCAGGGCAAGGCGAGTCAGGCATTCTATATATATCCCGTACCCATTAATTTACTCAGTGTCTTATTCTAGCCTCCGAGATATCATATCGATTCCTGGGAGGAGATGATGATGGACAGAGACCAGCGGATCACGGGGCATGTGCGGAAACAGACCGTATGTGCCAGGGTTTTCCCTCATTCTTCTACCGTGCTGATCATCCGACCTCTGTTATAGTCCAATCCTGTAGCGCCCGAGGAATTCGAGACGAGCAGCATTTGGTACACAGAAAGAACACAATAGACCGTAGATATATATACTCGCAAGACAGCCAATTCTAGTCCGAGTCTCAGCTTTCCATCGCCTCTGCCAGCCATTGCCGGACTTCCGGCATTTGTCCGCAACTACCATGCCCCGCCTCTTGCCTAAGGAAACCATACTTTTGGCCCTCCAACTCGCGACCCAGTCTCTCCAACATTTCCGAATTCGACGTATCCTCCGTGGTCAAGGAGCACGACAGGATGACACCATGTTTTGAGAGTAGCTTCGCAGTCTAGGATGCCATCAGCGTTTCATGTACAGTTGTCTTCGTTGGTTGACTGACTACGTTACCCCATCCGAAAGTATGGCTGATTGAGTATGTGAACTCCGGTGTCTGTCCGAATGCCCAGTTCCAATCCTGGAAAAGAAAATAATCAGCTCTTTAAACCACGACGAGAAATATGACGGTGCTTTACAGGAAGTTCGGTCATGCCGTCTCGAATAAATGGTATGTATGCAGCCTGGCCCACATCCATGTACTGTACCTGGATAAATAGTAGGGGTACATGTAGTAGTTCGAAACGAGAAAAAGTGACGTGGGCATACGGGCTCCTCTATGTGGTACTCGTCACGGAAGGCTTGGACCATGGCTCTCACAAATTGGTCGTGAGTTACCGTTGGACTGAATTCTTGCAAGTTCTTCACCGGCGAGCGGACTGATGCGACACCGCGGGTTACCATAGTTTCCTAGGGTAAAAAATGGTAGTGTCTGTCCCACCGTGGTATGCATCAGAAGGGACACGTACTTTCGAGACATGCAACACGTCTCCCAATATCGCGAGTTGCGAGGAGATGAGCATTGTACCATGATGGTATGCTCGATCCTTGACGATCTTGTACGCGGAACCAGACACGTGGGTATCGGTGAGCGTTTGTTAGTTTACTGATTACATGCAGGCAACAGCTGAGAGTCAGAAACTCATCTTATAAGGGCCAACGCATATGTCATTCCGCTCATTCACCCGCGCATCGATATCCAGCGAGCGCACGGCGCGAAGGACAAGCCGCGCGGTAACATGGCGATTGAACGAGCTTCGCGGAAGATGGATAGAGAAGTTGGTATTGCCCATGTCCTGTCCCTCGAGTAATGAGCCCACGGAGATCGGCGACACACGGGACGGACCAAGAACGTACATGGTACACTGTTCCTCCGCCGCTGCGTCGGCGTATGAAGGGGATGTTGGCACGACGCAGCGCAGGAAAGTTCACTTCTTTCCAAGGGTTTTGGTTGCGACCTATGACAACACATGGTTCGTCGCGATAGATGAGCAAGAGCGGTTCCTCCACTGGCTTCTCCTTGAACAGCCTGTAGTGAGAGAGTGCGGTGTCAGGCCCGCCTAGATGGCCACACAGGCGCGTACCAATCCTCGAACGTAAGGTTGAAGTATGGATCACTGGACTGTGAGACGTAGATGGCGTGTTTTGAGCCAAGCGAGGGTCGCGGAGAAGTTGAAAAATGACGAGGGCCTCGTTGGAGGAGACGCGTCAAAGCAGAGGTCATTAAACAGAGCGCCTGGCACTGGCAACTTATTTTCCCTACACTCATCCACACAAGAGCAAGGCGTCTGGCTAGCCCGTACGGTACTACTGCTAGAGATAAGCATTTGTCTAGTCACCACTACGAAGCACATCTAGGACGGCACATGTCCCATGTCCCCCACTCATTTCTGCATGCGACCAAACAGAGGGTTTTCAACTTCGTGTATAGGCTTTTGGCCCGGGGCCGTCCCTGGAATGGTTTTGACGAGACCCTGGACATTCATAAGAAGGATAAGACCGGGGCGTATCTACCCATCAGGTTAATGTACCGCACCAACTTCTCGAACATGCACTTGTTAAGCCCGCGTTCAGGTTTTCTACAGGGTGCATACTCCTTACAACGGTTTCAGGTCAAAGGGCGGACGAGTTTCCTACCAAGTCTCGTAGACGTACCTGGTTATTCATTTCCAGACAGTTCCAATGAGCTTCAAACTGCTGTAGACAGTTCTCCCGCATCTTGCTAATGCTGTAGAACGAAATTGCGAATAAAAATAAGACATAGGCATCAGATGAATATCTGGTGTAGAGAAACGCGTACAGGTCAACTGCACATCTTGTTACCCGCCGACCTTCCTTCAGACAGTGAGCAGGTTCTCTGTTTTCTGCCTTGCAGAGCATAAAGTCCTCTGTACGATATACATGGAGCGGAGTCAGGCGTAGCTTGGTATAACCCTACCATTGAATTCCTTGCAGTATGCGCCGATAAAGAACGCGGCGCTCTTCAAGGGAGCACTCGTGGCGCCAACTTCATTGACCTTTGGGATGGAAGAGGGGAGAGGTGCAGGCTCACGAAAGGGATGAGACGAGGTTTCTCCAGGGTGAAAGGAGTTCATCGTCGTCGTCGTCGTCGCCGTCGATGTTGTGTCGTGTGTCGTGTAACAGCGAACGTTCGGCAGTCAATTCGACACGGCCGGGCCGGGTGTTCTCCGTTTGTGGAGGCTGCCCTCTTCTTCCTTCATGGCAGCACACCTTTAATTCTACCGTTCACCGCGACTTCCGTAGCCTTCATTAGCTAGGCCTGCAGCTACGAGTAACCGACATATTGAACTGTGGGAAGCCATACCATACTACTCTCGGCACGACAGAAAGCATGTTAACAGTGCACGAGGCCGCAGGCCGCTGCTGAATCGAGGAAAGGAAAGTATTAAAAATGCATAGGACACAAAGGGAATGCACATTGAGTTTTCTTGCAGGCATCTCCAACAATCCAAGCCCTCATTCCTGCGGGTCTAATAATGCGTACATCAACGAACTCGCCCCTCGTCTTATAACGGTTAGAGTTGGGATACTATCTCCATCATAACAGCTTTCGATAAATCTACAGCCGTCGATTGATGATAGATTATCCGGTTATTGTCCTCGCGGAGAATCCAGGGGATCTATGATACACCGTCCATTGAAACAAAACGCATCTCTTCAAGCTTGAGCATCAGACCGTCATCCCCCGGATGCGGGTGCACCAGATAAAGGTAATTCAGAAAATGAGGGGACGCACCCCAAGAACTGGCGCATTATAAAAGCTCTCACCACCTCCGAAATACAGCCTGGCAATCAAAATTTTCCGGTCGACATGCTTCGCCTCATGAAGGTATCCATACTTTTTTTTGATGAGATGACGTCTGTAAAGTCAGCTTGGAGAGAGAAAAAATATCATGTTTGTTCGTAACGATGTTAGGTTAACGCGTAGTACACATTTCCCGTCAACTACGGGATTAGCACGGCACTGCATACACTACCTAGTGTTCTATAAATTTGGTGGGATAGGAACGAGTATAATCCCTTTATCGTCGTTTTTTTGTTTGTCTGCGGGTGATCGGCATCATCTAGAGGGTCCTGAGAACGAACAAAATCAAGCATCATCCGTGCACCTGCTTCATCTCATACTGTAGTATACCTCATTGAAGAATGTGATCCAACATAGCTTGGCTCACCGACATGTTGACATGTGCATAGATGTCCTTGATATCCTGCGAGAGGCTATCGCATACCAATTTAAACCCATTGCCTTCCATCCTGACATCACCTGTGGATGAAATTCCAGCAATGTTGATTATGCCAAAGTTCAGTTAGAACAGCTGAGCAGCAAAGCCCTCTTTGCATATCTACCGACCATCCTTCAAGAATGTAGACTTAACAGCAAATATATTTATATCATAATTAAGCGACGAGCGGGTCCGAATCCCTGGCCACTCTCATCTAATCCTGCTCATGGTACGCTCGATTCCAATCAACTTGGGACACTGTCCGTCTCACGATTGATTCTTCCCAGCCACTGCGACCACACCCAAAGATTTTCCAAGTCCTCGTGAAAACTCACACCGTAACGATCTTCCTCACTTTCCCCAATGAAGCCGCTATCTCGGTGGTAAAAGAACAAGTCCTATCCGCTCTCAATGACGATGTCTTCAAGGGAATGCACGATGTGCCTAGTATCCAAAGCATGGATGACTTTGTGCTTTCCAGGGAGCTTAAGGAGAGGGGAAGAGGCACTAGCTCATATGAGGAACTGACGAACGACCAACTTCTGCGAGACGTTGTAGGAAATTGGGCTGTCCTTTTCATACAATTCAAGGATGAATCAGGTGCGCGGAATGCCACATCTGACCAAATATCTCTGAAGACATTATGTACTTCAGGCGAGATACAGCCCGTTGAAGTTACTATTCCTTCCCTAGATGACGATATGCCTTGTACGCCGAGCGCTGGTACCAATTTTGCAATGGACATAGATGAGGCCTCCGAAGAGAGCAGCGTCAGGAAAGGCAAACGGAAAGCGGTGGACTGATGTCATCTGGTCGCAGCTTGCCTGACACTGTTGAAGTCACCCAAAATATCACTCTGACCCCCGTCTTCCTCCGCGGCACAGGTTGACAGTAGAACAGTCTTACAACTTTACATATCTGAGGATTCATCTCGATGTACGAGTACGGATACTCTCAGTTTTAGCACTACATGACACAAGGTTGGCATAGAGGCAGATCTAGAAAAGACGAGCAGGCCGTCAGTATGCCTTGGTCTGTAGAAAGGGATATAGCAGCTGTCATGTTCGAGGTGAATCATTAGGTGTTGTTTTCCATGGGCGATGCTGCAACGGAAGTAAAGCAGCAGCTACCCTGCGACCCTCTTCTGACAGCAAGTTGTATGTTGTGCAAGCATTCCACTGTACAGTTTCTCCAGAATTAGTGATTCAGCGATAGAAAGGGGAACAGTGTCCTCTACCGAGTCCATAACATCAACCTGAATACCGAGCTTGTTCAAATACTGGCGCAAGGTAGCTGGTAGAGGGTTGACAGATTTTCCCGTTCCAATTAACAGAATTTCTGGCGAAGAGGTTTAGCGTCACGGTCAAGTTTCTCCAAACACCGAGGGTTGGCAGGGGCCAGGACACGCACCGGGTTTGGGGACCACCACATCAAAGACTTCGAACCTGCTTTCGTCCCACCCTTTCCATAGCGTTGGTGGGACATCCCAAAGGAGAACCTCTCCCTCTAGGAAGATACACGCGGAAGGTAACATCCTTCCGTCCTGCAGCTGTAGACCAGCTGTCGTGATGGACTTGACCTGCACAGGTGGAGGGATTTCACCAGCAAGGATATTTGTCAGCTGGGACCATTTCTGGTTCCTAAGAACTCTTGCGGTGTGCAGTGCCCTCAAAGAGGCTTGTGAACGGAGTATGGTCGATAGCATGTGCCAGGATATGAACTCATTCGGGGACGGGTGCACGAGTAGTCGACGGACCGCAGTTGCCGACCCGCACCGGTCGCACCCGGCCTCCTTTCACTACCCACGACGACGACGACGACAGATGGCCGGAGCTTCTGCTGCCGATGTTCGCAGTATCCTTTCCCTACCAAGTTCCTCGACACAAGCTCCATCTCAACCGAAGAAGGCTGCTGCTCCTCTGGCAAGAAAGCCTTCGGGCATCTCGCGGGAGCTGTACTCTCTCATCGGACCCTCGGCCCCTACATTAGTAGCCCAGGTCGCAAAACCTCGCCTCAAACAGAAGCCTAATCTCGGCGGTGGCGGGAGCACAAAGTGGTATGTCTTGTTATCTCTCGCGTTCGGCTTTGCGCAGCCCTGAAAAATCGTGCAGGGTTTGGAGGCCTTTCAAGAACCCCGCAAGGACGGATGGGCTGGAACTCGGTCACTGGGCCAAAGCCAACACGGACCCAGATGTTGGTCTGTTTTCGTCGTTTGCCACAGCATTACCAGAGCATTAAAGTGATCTCAGAATATCCATTCGCAAGATATAACGCCAAGTCAGCTGACTACACATACACTGAGGACGAATACGCTAAATATCTAGAAGGTTGACTCGCTTCACCGCTATTGGGTTTCGCGCGCTCATACCAGTGACAGACCCGGAATGGACTAAAGAAGAGACGGACTATCTATTCAATCTCATACGCGAATACGACTCCAGATTCTACATTGTGTCCGATCGTTATGAGTTTCCTGGTGGACCAGTCCGTTCGATGGAGGTGAGACATACTAAATTATGGATATTTGCGCACTCAAGGCTGGCCACCCCAGGACTTGAAGGATAGATACTACAGTGTCTGTCGCAAGCTTATCCGAAACAGACCTTGGGCGGGGGATGAAGCTAGTAAATTGCAGCTTGCATCAAAATTTCAGTTTGAGAAAGGTTCGCGATCTGTATTCTAGTTCCATCTCTCTATGTCTGCCTACAAGCTCACTCCCCAGAACGCGAGGTCACGCGAAAGAAGTATCTCCTCAGCCTCGAGAACCGTACACCGAAAGAACTTGTGGAGGAGGAAGCGCTCTACATCGAGCTCAAACGTTTTGAACAGAACGAGAAGCGTTTTAAGCAGGAGCGTGACCGGCTATTGCGCACATTGCTCGGAGCCGAGTCTGGGCTGGCTGACCTCCCCATCGACGAGGACGGGCCGTTAGGCGATCCTCGGAAAAAGAAAAAGGGCGCGCCCGGCGAGTTGGACAGTCCAGTGACTCCTTCGAGTTCGCTGTTCACGTCGAGCATACCGAGGCGCGCGCAGTCGGCCAAGTCGGCCGCTCACGGTACGTCCGTGTGGCATGCATGCATATGCGTCGGCCTTTTATTATCGCGAATCCGGTCCTTTTCTCTCTGACTTTTTGCTTTTGTATTTGTGTGCGTGTACGCGCATGTGTGGCAATGAACGTTGTCAGACGCTTTACACTGCATCCATCGCACGGACGGCCAGACGACCGCTGCCACCACTACGAAAACTACGCACCAAGCCGCGTACCTCCGTTTGTTCCGCCTTCCGTACCCCAAGGCGGCAGTCATGGCAAAGGTCACCCAGATCGCCACCGAGCTCGGTATCACTCTGTCGCGGCTCGTGATGCCGACACGCGACACGCTTGCGCACTACGAGGCGCTGCTTGATGCCATCACCACTCTCGTTGAGATGAAGAAGGTTGCCGATCGCATGGATCAGGAGATACGCACCGCGAAAATACGACTGGGAATGCGCGAGAGTGAGCCTCCAGGAGAAACGCCTATGGATGTGGACGAGGACGGACAGGCACCAGATACGCCTGCCGAAGGGAGGGCTCAAAGCGTTGTCAGCACGCGCAGCGGGCGTAGCCGGAGACAGGTGGGTTTGGGTTTCAGTGACGCCCGGGTTCTTATGGACCCATCCACTGACTTGTCACATGACATACTCTACAGACGGGGACTACAAATGACAGGAGGTCAATGTCGGTGTCTTCAGTTGACACATCAGCAACATCGACTCGCGCTGGTAACAAGAGGCAGAAACTCAGTTGAAAGCATGTACTTATAAATCATTCTTATTTACATGTCATCCTTGAGCACTGACACCTACCACGTGCTCCATATCCTTCAAGAAAATCTGAGGTATCTCCGAGTCCGCTGTAGCTAGGCACTTCGTTACAACCCCTGAACGAACTATTCGCAACTTTGAGACCCTCGGAATTAGACTTTCGCAAGGACTATGCTTGTTCTGGAAGGAATATAGACCTAAACCGACCGAGGCAGTAAGTGGGCCAAATAACGGTGACGCGTCGTATAATAAACTACCCACTTGGAGCCAGTTCTTCCGACCGTTCCATTCCATCGGCGTTGTGACGAACTTAGAATTTACGTCTACGTTCTCGAACCCTCCGTATTGTTTGTCATCACTACTGAGGACGATCTTGTATTCCCCGGCAATATCGACACCGACGCGATAATCCGTGAACGAATCGGTAGGGTGGAAATTGAAGATGAAGAGTAGCCCAGCCCGTTCAAAGACGATAGTTTTATCGACCTCGTGCTTGAGCGAGACCCATGCTTGGGAAGAATCAAGCCAGTTGTACTCCGCCTCGAGGTGGTTCATGGCTGCGTCAAAATTGTTCAAGTATTTATATCGCAGCATATTATCGTCGACAACATTCCACTGACGCCTGGCGTAGTGGAATGAATTACCATTTCCTTCGCGGGGGAAGTCAAGCCACTTGGTAAAATTAGCTGAATGTCACCAACTAAAGCCTGTACTTACTTCCGGGTGCCCAAATTCGTTCCCTTCGAAGTTAAGGTAACCTTCTCCACCGAGACCATGGACAAGCAAACTATGATTTACGGTCAAATGCGCCGACTGCACGGCAGGGGAAGGGCATACCGAATCATCTTGTGCAGAGATAAGCCGCGAGAAATAACCGGTGTCATCGGTGTCAGATCCGACATGTTCGTGTCTAACTTTTAATCAAAGCCTGCCTTTCTTCAGAGGACAGGGAATATCTACACATCTCCTTGTCCATAAGCCAGAACGCGAGCGTTTTATCTCCGACAAGAGCCTGGTCATGACTCTCTGCGTAGGCGATGCTCTTTTCAAGGTGGCGCCGGTTCGTGAGCGTGTGGACGATGTCACCTATGTCCCATTCATTATCCGACGTGTGTTTGAGGAGTTTGATCCACTTGTCAGGAATTGCCATGGAAAGGCGATAGTCAAAACCAATGCCGCCGGTGTTTGCGGGGATACCAAGAAGTGGCATTCCAGACACATCTTCAGCAATGGTGAGAATGTTCGGGAAGAGGGTATGCATGGCATCGTTTGCCTATGCAATATTTCAGTGTTTGTGCATTGTGAATGTTAACGCTGCGGAGTTTACCAGCATGAGGTAAACAACGCCTTCTTCGTCGACGCCTCCGCCAAAGTACTCGTGATATCCGCCAGAGAAACCAGTGCCAATGCCATGGTGGACGTACATCATGCTTGTGACGCCATCAAAACGGAAGCCATCGAATTGGTACTCGTCAATCCAAAACCGCAAGTTGCTCAGAAGAAAGCGTAAGACTTCGTGAGAGCCGTAGTTAAATAGGCGACTATCCCAAAGGGCATGACGGCCTTTGCCACCTTCATGAAAGTAGAGGTGGTCAGACCCGTCAAAGATGTTTAAGCCATCCAGAACGTTTTTGCAAGCATGAGAGTGGACAACATCAAGAAGGACTGTAAGACCAAGACCATGGGCTGTGTCTATGAGCTCTTTGAGATCCTCAGGGCTGCCAAAACGAGAACTGGCAGCGAAAAAGTTGGTAACTTGATATCCGAATGCTGAAGCAAGACCATATCAGCCTCGATAATGAAATGGAAGAAAGTACCGACAAGCATAGTAAGCATGCTCCATTATTGCCATGAGCTGGATGGTGTTGTATCCAAGGGCCTTTATCCTGGGCAGTATGTTAACGGTGAATTCTTGGTACGTTGCAACCTTCGGCTCGGTAGAAGAGATTCCAACATGTGCCTCGTAAATGCGCACGGCCCTTGGCCTGGGGGGCGCTTTGTTTTTAAAAACATATCGAGACTCAGACGGTGGGTTCCAAAAGCGGGCATCATAGACGGGCGAGACTGAGAGATCCTGAGTAACCCGCTTGATCCAAGCAGGGAGGCGTTCAATCCGCTCTCCTGTCGGTAGAATCATGGAGATCTGACGACATAGTCGCATCTTCGTATGTAGACGTGTGAGGAAGACGGACCTTCAGCTTCGAGTCGTGGGGGATAGCGCAAACACCGGGGGATTTGGGAGGAATGGTAATCTCCCAAACACCATAGTGATTCTTCACCATAGGATGAGAAGTCCTATTCCAATCGTCTGCATGTTGAGCGTGAGATGACATGCCAGCGGGAGCCAAATCGGCTTGAAGACGAACTAAAATCGCCAATGAGAACGGCCTCGGTGGCATTCGGTGCCCACTCTCTGTAAACGACTGATTCATCTTCTGTAACGTTTAATCCGAATTTGAGGAATCCTTTGGTGAAAGAGTCGTAGCCTCCTTCGTGGTCTTGTATAACATTCTTCCACCTAGTGAACGATTGATGCCTGTGAACGATGGCAGGCAGAAAGGGCTCGAGCCAAGAGTCGAAATTGAGGATGGCTTTCTCGTCGAATGACATGCTCCTGAACACTTCTTGTCAGGAAAAAAAATGGCGGATTGAAATATGAGGTGGTTGTTCTGACGTCATGTGTGCCCTACTGGTCTGACATAGTCTGATAACGATAGCGATAGCGATAATCGCAAAACCCGCGCAGTCGAGACTCAGATGACGCGTGCTTTCCCTTTTACGGGTAAGTTTCTGGCATAAAATAAATTTCCCCCTAATTTGGTGTCTAAATGCGTTGGCTTCTTGTTCTTTGTTCGTCCCCACCACAAATGGCGGACGAGAAAGTCCACAGACCACCTCTTCCAGAGCCAGTGACAGTACAGACAGTTCCCCACTACATCAAATACCGGGTCAAGAGGATTGTCACATATGCCTTCTCGTTCAGTCTTCTCTGGTTCGTCCTCCACAGAGGCCTTATCTCTCCGAGCGCTCCATTTGCGCGTAATCACCCTTGCACCCATGATAATTATGCTTGGGATATAAATGCGTTTGCCCTTAAAGGACCTCAAGTCCCCGCTGGTCAGTTGGCCGAGAACTTCTTCCTGTAAGTTCTTCTCTCGTTCTCATGCGGCTTCTATGCCGACAAGTTTACTACAGCACCATACCAAACTCTGCCAGTGCTATCGCCGCATCTCGAAAATATGCCACGAAGCCTCATCTCGCTGGTTCGCAACAGGACTTACGCACCGCCATGTATTTCTTGGAACTTCTTCGGCGCGAGCTCTCCATTCCGAAGAGTATCGGCGACCCCATATATCCGGCTGGCTCAGATGCGTCGCGTAACGCGACACTCTCAATCACTAATCTAACGGAACCAACTGCTTGGATCGATATCTACTACCCCGTTCTCAATACCCCTCTGGACAGAAGCCTGGAGATTTTGGGAGATGATGGAAGTGTGGCGTGGAAAGCCGAACTCGAAGAGATTGCGGATGAACTCGACAGCAATGCACATACTTATGCCGACTCTGTTGGCGCATGGCATGGTCTTAGTAAAGACGGGGAAGCTGAAGGCAGGCTTATTTATGTAAACTATGGCAGGAAGAGCGACTATGACGAGCTCGTTCAGAAAGGTCAAGTCACCTTATCATGGCTACCGTTTCTCGCCTTGACAGCAGCTCATGCAGGTGTTGACTTCGCCGGTGCGATTGTACTCGCCCGATATGGTAGGAACTTCCGTGGTCTGAAGGTAACTGCAGCGGCGGTCCATCACTGAATTCATCACCCGTGGCTTACTTGCGTAAAGATTAAAGGCGCGCAGGAGCTCGGAGCCGCTGGTGTCCTGATTTATTCTGACCCTCAGGATGATGGTACTGTTACTGAGAAGAATGGTTACGCTGCGTAAGCCTTATTAACAGTAACGCCGGCACTCTCAATGAACCCTCCCTCGATAGCTATCCTCATGGCCCGGCTCGGAACCCGACTTCTGTCCAACGCGGGTCGGTCCAGTTTATCTCCATGTATCCGGGAGACCCGACAACCCCTGGTTACCCTTCTTATGAGAACAGCACACGCACGAACGCCTCGAGCATTCCGAGCATTCCGAGCCTACCCATCTCGTGGGCAAATGCTAAAGTGTTGTTGGAGGAGATTGAGGGAAAGAACAGGCCGATAAGGCTCGTTAACCATGGTTCGTACCATATGTCACTGGTTAGATATTGACTTTACTGGACATTCTTGCAGTGAGCAGTAAAGTGACGCCTATTTGGAACACCGTTGGCGTGATTCCTGGGCACATCAAAGATGAAATCGTACTTGTTGGAAACCATCGAGATGGTGTGTTTTGAAACTCCATAGCTCTTTTGTAGCTAAGGACCTTTCTATTTATATTTAGCATGGGTGCTAGGTGCAGGTGACCCGAGCTCAGGTACAGTCTCTGTACACGAGCTTGTCCGCGGTTTGGGCGCTCTCCTCAAAGAAGGCTGGAAACCTCTAAGGACAATTGTCATTGCTAGTTGGGATGCCGAAGAGGTTGGTCCCCCTTATCATTTTTGATGTTTTATTTTATTTTTTCCCGTTGCAGTACGGCCTTGTTGGCAGCACTGAGTGGGGCGAAGACTTCGCAGAGTGGATTCAAAAGCACGTTGTTGCCTATATCAATCTCGACTCCTCGGTAACTGGCTCGAGACTCAGGGCTGCTGCATCCCCTTCGTTGGCCCATTTCATCCGTAAGACAGCCGAAGATCTACCCCACCCGACAGATCCCAAGCGCACGCTTTGGGATGCCACTGCGGATCGTGGTCAGCTCTTTGGCAAGTGTCACGACATCGATTCATTGGGCGGGGAGACCAAAACGATGGTCAACCACAGCCTTGGTATCAGGCCTCTTGGCTCGGGAAGTGATTACACTGTCTTCTTGCAACGTCTTGGGGTACACTCTTCCCATCATGTTGTTCGCTTTTTGGACACTAAACGATCATCTAGATCGCAAGCGCGGAATCTGGATTTACTAGCACGCTCTCTGATCCCGTGTACCATTACCATTCTGTCTTTGATTCCGAGAGGTGGCAAGAAGTTTATGGCGACCCGGGTTTCGTCAAGCATGTGAGTTTGACCAGCCAAGAATACGCACTTTGCTTATTTCTTCACTTTAGGTGGCCATCACGAAGAACTTGGGTTTACAGACTCTCCGTCTTGCCAGCGCGCTTGTGCTGCCTTTCAACACAACTCACTACGCCATGGAATTGGAGAATTACCTCGACAGGTTAGTAAAACCTTCTCCCTGCCTGGAAATATTCTAACACATGCGCTCTTGGCAGGGTTGAAGGGCTGGCCGCGGCGTCGTCTGCATCTATCAATTTCATACCTCTTCGTGCTGCCATGAAGAGACTGCAGTTTGCTAGCATGGAGCTCGATGCTAAAAAACTTGCGGCTGAGTGTGTTCTCAATCGCTACCTTCGCAAGTGGCGGGAGCGGCATCATGAGCGAAAGGGTAGTTGCTTCGGACGCTTAGTTCGTCGTCTTAAGGGGATCTTCACCACGAAAAATCAAGAGCCACCTGCAAATGGGAGAGTGTCTCAACCGAGGGTAGGTGGAGCACCAGCATGGATCCAGGAACAGCACAGGATGGAAAATGCAGTTGGAGTGATGCACGGGAGTGACGACAAGGTCGAAATGGAGGATGGGAAATGGCCCCACCTACCTCATAAACCGAAGCATCCGCACTACCCCCACTGGCCACATCGCAAGCCCCACCGCGTGCCCCACAAATTTATCGAAGCCGCGAAGGCAGTGCGCAAGATTAACCAGAAATTGGCATCGTTCGAACGTGGGTTTATCCACGAGGACGGCATTAAAGATCGTGAATGGTACAGACACCTGGGAGTTGCGCCGGGCAAGTGGCTTGGTAAGGGTGTCTTGTTGCCATCTATCGGAAATGCAGGTGTTGACCAGGCTATCGTCAGGCTACGGTGCCACGACGCTGCCGGCTCTCACAGAGGCGATCACAATCGAGAAGAACGTGACCCTTGCTAATTACGAGGTCAGCCGACTGACGGAGACGGTGGAGAAGATCGCCGCGGCGTTGCGTGCTTGAGTTGGAATACATGACTTTGTAGTATTCATCAACCTAGCTTCTTCCCCAATTCAACTTTTCATTTCTACCCACATCATCTCGCTGGTTCGAGGAACATATCATATCTCTTTATTATGGGCGGCGCACCTTCCACACAACGCAGCGGTAAAGTCGCACAATCCCAGACTGTCTTCCGGGACTCGACAAACACAAACACGCCTAAGGACATAGCACAGGTCGTTCTCCCATTTGGTTTACCGCTAAATGTTCTCATCGCCTCGCACAGGCTGCTAACACCGCTAAAGACAACCAGAACACAGAGGTTCGTTCCGAGTTTTTGTGTCATTACGACCACTGTGGAGTTGACACCACATTGTTGCTAGCATGACCCTAAGAAAGATAAAGCGACGCCATCAGAGGTGCAGGTAGTATCTTTCCCGTGTGACCAGCCTTCATTTGTCCTGTCCTGAAATCTCGACCCTATAGCGCGCGGCGCCACTTTTGACCGCATTACCCTCGGGGAAGTATGCAGATATAATAAACGTCAGCAGTGCATTTATTTGAGAAGATTGTATCCTGGTTGAATTTATTCTTCCAGCTCGCTGTGGATCATCCCGAACACGCCGGCGCTAGTGTACTCTCGTACCCCCTTGGCAGTGACCCTTGCATCGAATCGTCAGAGCTCACCAATGCGGCCATCCCGTCCCAGACAACCACGAAACCGGACGTCATTACTTCTCGAAACACTAAAGACGCGCGTAACGTCGAGCTGGCCCACGACAAAGCAAGGGAAGCCCGGGAGCCGACTAACGTCGGAGATAGGAAGATAGATGATGTACCACCTCCCCAAAAGAAGTCTCGGCGGGGTAGAGGCAAAGGCAGAAGTAAAACTACCGAGGCACGGATTCAGGAAGATAGAGAGAACATGCCTCCTCCAGGGGCGCTGGAGAATAAACGTCCACCAGGGGGCCGCACGTACCGTAGGTCGCGGCGAGATGAAACTGTTACTGGACCTGCTCCCAGACGTGGAAGCAGAACAGGCGTTGGACGTCGACGACGGGATGAAAATGCGCCCGAGGTTAGCAAGGTCAGTAACAGCGGCAGAAGTAGATCCCGTGGTATGCGAAGAGGTCGAGTCCCGTCCCACGCCCACGCAAGCGTCAAGGTCGAGGTCGAGGATAATCCCGGGAAGGAAGTTGTCTCGGCAATCGCGGGAAACATCGAAATGCCAAAAACGGATAAAGCTAACTTTGCGAGAGGAAATCTCCATGAAACGGATCCGGATGATGACAGGAACCCCGCATTAACTTCGGAGATAGATGTAGATGTGTCGACCGTGCGACCTCTCCCCTCCTCTACACGCCGCAGGGCCAAGGAATATTTTCAGCGACGCACACGGGAGCGCTCTGTTGACGCAGACGCAACGACGGGAAGGCACATTCGATCTTCGCTCAAGGGCGCTACAGTAACAGTAACTGAACAAGGGACCCAGGTCCAGGTACCCAGATCGCAACCGAATCTCAAGGATGCCATCGTATGTTCGGAGAAGGAGAAGTCCAAGCGGAAGCCCGATCAGTTCACATTTGATCCTGAGGCCTCTCCGTTCACGCCTAACGCCACATCGAGTCCAAGGCAGGCATCACTCTCGGACATTGGTGGTGGACAATCCTTTTCCTCTCCAACACCTCTGCCCTTGCATGGCAATCGTAAAGTTACCCCTCTGATATTGGCCAAGACGTCCGACAGAAGCACTCCGATGGAAATGCAAAGCGATTCCATACCACAATTGATACCTGTAACATCACAAGGTGCCCATGGCCTCGCGTACATCACTTACTCAGGAGCGAACCAGGCGCAGGCTCAGTTAGAGGCGGAGCAACTGGCGCTTCTGCGGTTACAGGCATATTATAGTTGGTTAGCTGGGAGAATCCCAGCTTCGGGAATGGAGGCAGATGCAGGCGCGGAGGAACATCTGAATATGTCAGGCGGCGGCGGTGGACTCGGCGGTGGCGTCGCCCTGGGCCGGTCAATCCGGGACCGTGACCGTGGACGGGGGAAGGTGCAATGCCGTAACGCGAGTGGGGCGTATGCACACCCGAAGGAACATGTCATTTTCTCGCCTAGTGACCATGAACGGAAGGAAGGGACTTCTCCGTTTGTCCCTCAGGAAGACAGCAAACAGACAGGGCTTGTCAAACCCGGAAATGAGGACACGGAGGCGCGACGAGCAACCGGGAAGTGGGACGGGAAGTGGGGATTACGTGAAGTGTCAGCGTCTGGCAAAGAAGTGGGATGGAAATGGGGTCGAACAGGGAAGTATTCCGGGTGAAATAAATAAATAAGTTCGTATACAGACAGACACAGACTATGCTCGATATCGCCTAACTCGGCAGGCCATTTCCTGGCCAACATCTGCATTCTTATTTCTGCATGCCGTCTCCACTTCGTAATACGCTTTGGCCCCGCCTCTCCTTCTATCCCTTCATTAAGCTGGGCGAACAACCCGTCCTAGCTGTCCGCCGTGTCCTACAGGATGCCATATGTTGACATTGCCCAGGGAAGTGACTTCGCCTCGATATGGTATATCACCAACTCTCCTACCGGGCACGTCAGTAGTTTCGACTCCAATAAGCCCACCGTGATTCTTCTCCATCCTTTTTTCTTGGATACGACATGGCTGGACGCACAGTTCGGTGACCCAAGACTGAACGGAGATTACAATCTCATAGCATTTGATCAACGCGCTGCTGGCCGGTCACTCTCGCGCCCCAACGGCAAACAGGATGCGTGGACGGACGCGGCAGACCTGGCGTTTGCATGCTATGTGCGTAGTGACTCTTGCGCCTGTCAAGGGCGGGCGAGGCGGATTACTAAATTCGTAACTCCAAGGCACTCTGGTTACCACCGGCGCATATCTGGGCAAGTGAGACTACAGGAGCGAACGCGGCCATACGCTTTGCTGCTCTGTACGCACCCGGTCCCTCAATTCTTGTTTCTCCCCTTCCTGGAAGGTTAAACGGTTGTCCTGTTTGCTCTGAATCAGGTTCCCACATATGGTGTTGAGCCTAACCATGCTCTCGGTTCCATCGCCAACAGAGTATGTTCCGATGTCGGACTCGCATGTCGCACCCATGCAGGGAATCACAGCCTTCTCAGATGAAATTTCCTTTACAGACTCGAGGTATACTTCCATACATGTGACGAGCTTCTTCACATGTGGGCACATGCCGAGGATCTTGACACGCTGGAGTTCAGTTTGATGCAAGTTATATCGTATATCACCGGGCCGGTGCGTCTTCCTACCACATATTTTCGTGCTGCTGACCTGACACATTGGTGTCTCTCCCTTAGGATGTGGACGCTGATCTAGCGGATGAAGTATGTAAACTCTGTGAAATCTCATAAAATTTGGTGACAGAACGACGGAACGGTGCACGAACAGATTATTGGATATTTCGAAACTGCTTATCCGCCATTTAATCGCCATAGATTAGCGCAAATTGGGAACGTGCTTATGAACGTAAGCGATGGTATCTATGCGACTAAAATCTTACGAAACTTAGCAATCTGCGATCTCATAGCGCGAAGCGTTGACGAAGAAGGAGCTCGCGGCTATTCGGCAACCTTGTCTCCTCATCCACGGTGATAAAAACCAAATTCACCCAATACAACATGCGCACAACATGGTCGCAGACCTAGTCAATGTGAAAGGTGGTGCCAAGGCGTACACGATCAAAGGTAAGTTCGTCGTCTCATTGTACCGTCCGTATTATCTGCATGATAATGCTGCTGTTACTTAGGTGGTCAGGGATATATTAGTGTCATCCCAACAACCGCTTCGGTCTGCAATCGAGTGTTTCTCCAGTTCCTTTCGCGTCTGCCAGAAGCGCGATCTGAACTCCTACCTCCACGAGAATCTTTAGAGGTGTATATCTCACGTGGATTGGCCATTTTGGCGGAGCTAGCAGGCGATCCATCGATCGTGGGGCGCGATCCGCTTTCGCCGATGTCATTCTCGCGCATAGCTGTGCATGTGCAGCAACTTCAAGTGGAGAATTACATGGCTGCGGCCAGGGGTGCAAAGCAAGCATTCTCGCCGTTAGGTTCTGACGGTCGGCCAATGCGCAAGTGAATCAATGAGCCGTTTTGGTCACGATTTTGGACTGATTCGCTCTGTCCGTACAGGTACTCGGAGCGGAAACACGACCATTGGTTCCAGGGTGATCGATGTTGGATGTCGTGTGTTGGTAAGCGAATACCACTAGTGGACTAAGTATTAAAGAAAAGAATACTGAAGGAAGAACAGAAAGCATCCCAGAAGCAGAAGAACAGCCGGAGAACCCGGAACAGCACGTGGGCGCGCCATCTGAGGGGCAAATACAACCGGCTTCAGAGGAGGTGATGCTGGTCAGTGCCCGCCACCGGATGGCATTCAACCCCGGCACGGTCGAGCGGATGGAGCGGATCGTTGGGAAGAGCGGCATTCAAAAGGTGACAGGGGCTATCCCATTAGTGAAGCTTGCTCGGTGACATTGATTGACACTTCATAGCTTTATCATCTGTCATTTCATTTCATGTCCACTGATTTTTCATAGCACAGTACAAAATATTCGCTCATTTCACCCTCTACGATAGTAAGTAGCATGTTTGGATAATTCCTCTCGTATATCGTATATCTGTACCGTAACTGTAATATTAAAACCAATCTCGATCGATCATGGACATCGGCGCCCGACAGCGAGCTAAATGAGTCCGTGGACTCAACTCCGACGCGGCCGTGTCAGCGCGCTGCTACACAGCACGGCATTGTTCTGTCATTCAATCGTCTGCGAGCGGGAATTGCTATGCTACTGTACGAGTTCCTGTGGCCATGTGTCTACTTACCTGATGTGAATAAGAGTGTAGATGATGACCGAGGTTACACTAGACCGAGGTACGCAAGCTGGGGCCATCCCCTGCCTTTTTTTCAAATGTTTACGCGTGTGACGCCACCACAGTTATGCGAGTCTAGCAAACGCCAGATTACAGTAGACGTCCAGAACCCTTGTGACAGCCGAAAAGTTGACAAATAAGCTTTTGTTTTTGAAGGCTTTACCTCGCCAGTATTTGGGAATTTCCTTTCTTCTCGACGTCTTTGATCTTATTTCGGCGGCTGGCAAGCAAGGACCATGGACAAGCTTCCGTTATTCGATAAATCGGAGTCTACAGATGCTCCTCTATTTGTTGGCTAGAAGCTATGCTTTGGTCTTGAAGCTGACATCCCTGCAGGCTCCGTGCTGACGTCGGGATAGACAAGATCGAATTGCAGATGCCCGCGCCACGTCAACGCATCACACGCCACACATTATACAAATATGAAAAAAAAAATCGAACTCGGCGGGCGAGGTGTTACAACGTAACGTAAACGAACGGATATGTCTATACATAAGCTAGCAGGGACAGGGCAGCCATTATGGATTTGACGACTTGTCCATCGGCGCGCTTGCAGGCCGGGGAATTGCCGGGGTGAACGTTCTCCTGCGATAACGATCGTCAGCGGTTTATACTGTGAATGGCACCATCTTCCTTGATAGCTCCCCACTCTAAACGGTGAAGACAGAACGTACCGATTAAGCACAAGTCCCTTGAGCGCCTTGATTTCCATCCGCACCTCCTCTTCGATCGGTGTCGCAGATGACGGAGCGCCGCCAGGGATGCGATGCATCGCTGATGCCAATGCGTACGTTTTGGTAGTCAGGTAGCCGGTAAAGTCAATTAATGCCTGCAACGTGTGCTGGAAGCGATGTGTCGGTCGTGCAGATACGGCATGTGCTGCAGAGCCCTGCAGCTTGGCGAGTGCGGGTAGGATTGGCGGCGTGGGTCGCAGTGTAGGATCTGGAGCTTGGTAGGACCATCGAGGCGGCTCGGATGGCGAGCTGGGCTCTGTATGGCGAAAGAGGGGAGCTTCGTTGAGGGTTTTCCATAGCGATTCCTACCAGCAAAGCCAGGGGGAGAAGGTTAACAAAGGTTTGAGCCAGGCTTCTACCGAAACACAGGCGCATACCTTATAAGTGTCATCGATGTTCAAGAGGGCTGGTAAATCCGTAGAAAGGAGCAACTGGAAGATCGTATCTGCAGTGGACGGTTTGTTTTGCACGGCAAGATCGGCCAATGTGCAGCGAAGTAGTGTCACATGCGGTACACGCGTATTGTCCCCGCTATCCCCAATGACGACAGTGATATCGCCCAGGGTCTTACATCCGCTCCACGGGGGAACTTCTTCCCATGGGTCAGGATGGGGCAGATCTGCGTATGCGACCTTCTGCGCTTCTTTGATTTCACGCAAGGACTCTGTTAACTTGGAGAGCAAGTGACCTTGATGTGCCCTGAGCGCTCGACGGGCGAACGCCGATTCAGCCAGGCGGGGAAGTAGGAATCGCTAATGAACCCCCCCAAAGGGAAAAAAAAAAAAAAAAGATCAGTCAGCCAGTGTGACTGATGGTGTTGTGATAGGTGGACAGTGTCGTACGTAGTAGATAAAGAGCAGAACAGTGGAGCTTCCTGTTAACCATGACAGCAACTTGAAGGTACCCACGAGAAGACCCGGCAAGTGGGATGGGGGCGGTGCGGGATACATCCTCGGCGGCACGACAGGGAGCGAGGGCTTAAAGTTTGGTTTCAGTCAGAGGTCGCGCGGACAGGAACGACATAGGACTCACCAACTCGCGCAGTAGTACTTGTATGTCCCCATCTGCTAGACCCTTCTCCGTGAGGAAGCGGCGTTTGGATTCGTAATCCTGGTGTATGACCTGAGGAGAACTCAAGAAATGCCGCGCTCTATTCAATAGCTCAGAGCGGTCGGGTACAAGTATCTGTGAAGAGGATTCATGCTTTGTCGTAGGCTCAGGCTCAGATGGTTGGGGACTGTCTTGGTTGTTGGCGGTCATCGAGACGGTTGGACTCGGCCCGCTCAGTCCGTCGAACATCCGTCCATGACTACTAACATAACTACTGTATTGGACAATTCATACTGTAACAGGCCCTTCTGTAGTAGTCCGTGTCGGTGTGGTGCTGCTGCTTTCCGGAAGGATATATAGGCTTTGGACCTGTGACACGGAAGACCCTTCTAAGAAGGGCATCTACGTATGTTTCGTTTCAGCATCGAAACCACGGGCTGAGATTGAGAGGAATCTTTACCTCGCTTGATCTCCGAGCAGCAGCATTCTCGGTTTCATCTTCCCATTGCCATTCGCTAAGTGACCTTCGACCAATATCCACGGAGATCATACGATCCCGAAGATCCGGGCGCGAATTCAGTGACCGCAGTATGCCAAGTGTGTAGAATTTTCCTGTCAGGAGCAGGAAGAATAGAACAAGATGGCGACTCTCCGGCTGCGGACAATCATGTCGTTAGTTAAACCCCTCATCTTCTGGAAATTTTCTCACCGATCTGGAGTTGTAAAGACATACGGCGATGATCTGGAACGCACTTGGTAGCGCTGCTGAGCCCCAGGTGACAGTTATGATGTGATTCAATGCTTTGTCCAGGTTGTCTAGCCCCGTCCTAGAGTGCCACAGATAAACCATCACTGTAGCAAAGGTTAATTAATCCACAAGGAGTGAGCATCACGTACGTATGGAAGTGATCGTAACATCCAGAACTAGACAATCGTTCATTGTTCAGCCTAAAATGAAATCTCTCAGCCCAAAGGCATACCCAATGAACCAAATATCCAGTAGTTGAAGGAAAATTTAGCCTAGAATGGCAACAGTCTGTCAGTTGAACATAAATGGCGAGGCGAGTTCTGGAGCTTGCCGGAAACGAGCGCTCCGCTCTCAGCGGCTGTACAACCCAGGATTAACGGTGATTACGAAGACATTAGTTATTGCTTACGCTGTTGTTCACGCTTTCGTGTTTGGAGCTCACACCCAAGGCAACAGTCTGTTTCGGGTAAGTTGACCAGGATGAAAATTCTGCCCTAGACGCTCACCAGATACACATTGGAGACGAATACAGTAATGAGCAAGAATGCCAAAGGCACGGCGATCCATCTTCTTTGCTTTGTCACC
Source organism: Lactifluus echinatus (assembly GCA_003315975.1). NCBI lineage: Eukaryota > Fungi > Basidiomycota > Agaricomycetes > Russulales > Russulaceae > Lactifluus > Lactifluus echinatus. The sequence continues at coordinate 76,520 of QFEA01002274.1, forward strand.
TGTTCAAGAAGACAGGATGAGCGTCCAGGGCTAGCTAGTTGGCGGGTGTCTGCATGCCTTCCAACATCTTCGAAGAAGGGATATTTCACAAACAGTGCAAATCAGGCCGTTCAAGAATAAATCTGCCCAGTCGAGGGGACTCGTTGACTAATTTGTGTACTCACATTAGTTTTGCGAGATGAGCGTTTCAAGGAAACTTTCTTTACCCAATTCTCAAGGTATATAAGAATATACCACATCTTATACGACATAAGCATAGTTTGTAATCTTCAGGCGCAGCTGTCAAGTCCTTGTACACAGTCCTCAAGAACGCGACTCACAGTGAGAGCCCAACCAATGTTAAGACGTATGTCTTCATTCGCATAGTGTCATTTAGAGGGCACTCCCAATATCTCGCAGCTTGCGCAAAGATTACACCCTGGCAGAGAGCTTGTAAGATGCCTTCGACCAGGATCGGTCCACCAGTAGGAACGTCAACCTCGGTGGCCAGCATAGATGCCATCGTGCCGTGGAATAGAGGGAAGAGAAGAAAGTTGAGGTAGTTGATATAATGCATGATTTCAGGTTGAACTAGCCGAGTGGACAGGTACTACCAGCCAGGGACCAAACGCCGATGACCACTGCATAACGTGGCACTCCCGTCCATTTCAGCTTGCACGATATCAAAGTCCGGGCTATCCGGGCCATCATAGGACTGCCCGTTGGTGATGTTCCCTGGCCGCAAAGTTGATTCTGCGTGCATCGGGCACAGGTCGTTCAGTGTATACGCCACGTATTAGAAATCAGTGCAAAAAAACAATTACTGTCAATGTGTGCCTCGTAGGATGCTGCACAAAGTGTTGTAAGTGGACGACAACACCGTCACCAACTTCCATGGAGGGAGCTTGAGACAGCCTAATTGAGCCACTTTACTATAGTAAAGGAGACCCCTGCGGGATAGGTGAAGAAATGCAATGTAACTTGACAAAATCATAATCTCGGTTCACGCGGGGTTCACGTCCTCTCGGACAACCAACCGTTGTGAGGCGATCATGGTCACCAGCACCAGCATATCAAGATGGTCCGGGAACTGGCAAAACGTATTAACGTCATAGTCTCGCACACCAACAAACCTAAAATAGTACCACACATCCTTACTACTGTAACAACAGCCCTCGGGACCTATCCCTGGCGTGTTACCGCGATATTTGTGTGGCTGATTTGTGTGGCGTTGCATGATATGACATTGGGTTTCGCTACCTATTGACGAAAAGAAGCGAAGTGGTGTGAAGATACGGGACTACATTCTTCTGCTGTATATGTAGTTGGGCACGTACCCTAGGATATACTCGGGTGTCACTGAGACTGCCTCTAGCGTCGAAAAGGGGCACACCGTCAACCTGGCTCTTTATGTCGACATTCTGGGAAATCTAGTTCTGGGTGCTGCGGGCGGCCATGACACGACGAAAGTCGGGGATCCAACTCAATGGGACCCCCTCAGCCCTACAGAGGTCTCGGATCATGTTTCCCTGAATAATTACCCCATTATACGTAACCTTCTTTGAATCCTCTCTAGCTCCCCGGTGCCCAATTAACACGAATGTTTGGGCCATGTGATGGGTCCCCCTGTGTTCGGCGCTCGCTGCTGTTGGGATAGCAGGTACCTGACGCCACTGGTAGCACCCATAGCAATTTGCTGTGAAGCCCCAGGACAAAGAAAGAACGACGAATGCAACATATGACCGCCATATAGCCACCTGTCAAATTTCATTTAGGGGTTCTGCGATTGCAATTACCCAAAGCTGCCGACGCCAGGGTACAGGTGAATGGATTTTCGTGCTCGTTACAAGAACTCGGGCTTGATTTGCATTGCAGGTAGCGGAATGAAACTGATCTTGACAAGATACGAAAACTCATCCAAATGCAGATAATGACGTTTCCCCCAAATCCTCAAAGTGATTACCTGTCGCTTTGGCAGGCGCCTACCCGGAATCTAGTATGATTTCGTCGAGTATGGCGGAAAGCAATCCCTCCGGTCACCGTAGTTGGTATCTGGCCTGAGTCCTATTCGTGCATTTGTCTCCATGAGTGTTACTTTGTCCGACACACCACCGGCGTCCTGACGACTGCGATGCATTAGATAGACCGAAGTATAAGGCTTGTGTGACAATTGCATCGGTTGCAGCATCTCATCACCGTGGTCTTCGAATGAGTAAGATAACACCCGTCCAAAGATAAAGACGCAGCCTATGAGTGTGGTATAAGCGGCTCGTAAGGGAGGTGCATGTTGTAAGGAGGAGGTAACATGAGGGATTCCCAATTCAAGCATATCCAGCCATTTCTTGTGTGTACGAGTTGCTTGCGTAGGCGAGGATGAGGCCAATGATGTCGCCGATGCGGAAAACATCTCAAGCTCTTATGGGTCTGACTAGAGACATCATCGGAGTTGATCCAATAAAATAGTCAACGAGAAGATTAGCGAACGGAGCAAGAGAGGGCATGGGATGAAATAAGAAAAAGTAGGTGATACACATGGCCCTGAGCTGACTGGCTAGAAATATCACACCGGCGATGACGGTAACCATTGCTCGTACTCGGTACTCGCTCTCGCTCTCACTCGCCACGGTTTGTAAGTAGAGATGACACAGGAAGATGACACATCCATCTCTGATTAAGTAAACACGCTCGGCGATAGCGGTTTATCGGGTTTGCTCCTCTGCTTAAATTTGATGGCCTTGTCTCACGTTACAGAACAGATCCCCCACTCCACCACCGCGAATTATGACATCTCTGCTCACTCGAACAGCAGATGGTCTTCAACTCGACCCAGACCGTGCCCTTCTCGAGGCGCTCACATCTCCTACTCTCCCAATTAAGAAGGACAGCTTTCGACGACGAGATGCCGAACTCGATCCTCTCCTGCTCGCGGCCGCTGCGGCTTCTGGTCCTAATGTTACTCGAAATCACTACGCCCATGACTTTCTTCCCGGTGTTGCACTCCCAAAAGCGGAGGGTGCTTGGGACTGGTCCAAGTGGGATGGAGAGCACATCGGAACTGTGAATCCACCCAGGAAGTTCATCTATACTAGCAGACAAGGCCCAAGGACCTTGCGCACACGAGGGGGCAAGGAAAACGCAGGCACAGGTTTCGACCCGGACTTTGCGCGACCTTTATTGCCTACACCTGCTACCCTTCCCACCGACAAACATGAGAGAACCCCTTCAAGATCCGTCACCATTCCGTCTCTTGCGCCAGTCACACAATCGAGCCGCACATTTCCAGTCACAGTTAAATGCATGGCTCGCACTCGGATACCTACCCCTCACGGCACAGCCTTCCTTCACTTATACCACAACAATCATGACAATAAGGAACACCTTGCGATTGTCGTCGATCCTGCCCAGTTTTCCGACAGTGGTTCCTCAATATCAGCGCCCTCCGTTAGAAGTTGCTCCCTTGATGCCGTGTGGAGCGATTCGGAGACAGAGATGGATCGATTGACGCGTGGTGCCTACGTGGGACGACTGTCACCAACTTCACAGACTGCCTCCTCCCCAGGATACCAGGAGGATTTACAGTCAGTCCCCACAATTCCCCCTCCGTTGGTGCGGATTCACTCTGAGTGTTTCACTGGGGAGACCATTGGCAGCATGCGCTGCGACTGTGGCGAACAGCTTGACGAGGCTATTCGGCTCATGTCACAGCCCATCACGATCCCATCTCCGAGTCCTTCCGGACCTCCGACTCGCTTACCGGGCCGCGGAGTCGTTGTCTACATGCGTCAAGAGGGACGCGGTATCGGCCTTCTCTCCAAAATCCGAGCCTATAATCTCCAGGACCTTGGTCATGACACCGTCACAGCAAACTTGATGCTCGGACACAGGGCCGATGAGCGTGGATATGAAGTGGCCATCGCTATTCTACAGGATCTCGGACTGGGCTCCCCGACTGGAGAGGGTGTTCGCCTTCTGACGAACAATCCGGACAAGGTACGCGCTATGGAGAAAGAGGGTCTCAAAATTGCCGAGCGTGTACCCATGATACCTCGCAGCTGGAGGAAGAAACAAGAAGGAAAGGGCATCGCCAGTGGTACGGGGGAGAGGAAGGCCGGCGCCACGATGGTTGGTGGTGATGCGGTACGCGGGGAAGATCTAGAGAAATACTTGAGGACAAAGGTTTTGCGCATGGGACACTTGCTTCAGCTTAACGACGCCTGATATTTTATTTATTTATTTTCTTACGAACTAAAAGCATAGAAGCAAATACGTAATAATTAAGAGAAAGATATGATAACATTAATTTGTGCATTTATTTTACCCAGGACACGCATCGGCATCGAGCTTGTCTTCATGATGTACGACCCTCTTGGTTCAGCGCCTGGCTTTGGTTCTGGTTCTGCCTCGGGCTCTGGAGGCTTTGGCACCCCTGACAGTATACCACCGTGGCCGACAACTCCCCACACCCCCAATTCCCCTATACCCAATCTCCGTCCTGCTCCAGTGCCTGACCGGACTCAGGAAGGAAATCCTTTCGAGAAGCAAGCTCAAATATATGGCCAGCCAGAACCAGGCCTGATCTCTCCAGCTACCAATCCTGCCTCAAATGGGGACCACTTTGAAAAGCCAGAGCCATACCTCAAGGTCAGGCTAACCGCTCTGGATAGGAATAGGCGAGACATCCTTGTTCGCTTCGATGCCCAGGTATGTAAATAAATGTATGCTCCTTAGCCATCGTTGGGGTTCACCTCGTGTCATTGTTCACAGACCAATCTTTCCAACTTCACCGGTATTGCATACCGGAACGTCTCGCGGTCATACGTGGAGTTCCAACAGCTTTACGATGCCCTTACGCACAACAACCCGCAGACAATTGTTCCCGCTCTTCCGCTCGCACAAACGTCTGCCCCAACTGACGAGGAAGACGACAGACTAGTAAAGATAATGCTACAGCGGTGGTTTACTCGTGTATGCGAGGATATGATCCTCGTATACGATGAGGAGCTGCGGTCGTTCATAGAGAGCGACTTTGGGTACCAGCCAACACCCAGACCGAAACGAAAGACCTCGTCTGGCTTCAGCCTCATAAGGAGGCATGTCCCTGACGAGGACGAAGAACTTCAACGGGCTCGATTTGAGCTCACCAAGTTAGAAGGCCAGTTCTTCGACGCTGCAAAAGCCCTTGACCGGGTGTCACTCACGAGGAAGTGTAAGACGTTATACGTCCTTTCTATGACAAAACGTTTATACTGATAAATGCCTTTTTTTTTTCTTGTGTTCAGCACTCTCTGTTGCCCATGCCGAAATGGGTAACAAGTTGGTCAATGTTGCCACTACTGAAGCGCATCCGCCTATTGCAAATGCTATGCGAAAGTTAGGCCGAACATGGCACACACTGGCAGATCTCGATCAGGCCCAAGCCATCAGCGAATGTGTAATACTAAGCGACTCTCTTGGGTATCAGGGATTGAATGCAAGGTCTGCGAAAGAGACCCTGCAACAGCGCACAGCAGTTCTCGAGGAATATCAAGCTGCTGTAAAGTCTTCCATTTCAAAACGAAGGAATATTGAAAGGCTAAAAGCGAGCGCCAACATCCGCCCGGAGAAAGTTGACGAGGCTCTGGAGGACCTGGAAGAGGTTCTATCCCTTCACATATTTAATGACGTCTGGGCTTACAGTAAAGTATTTTTTAGGCGAACAAATACGAGCAAGTACTCGTTCGACGTGCAGATGGTATCTCCCAGAACCTACATCGCGCACTACAGAATCACAGGCGCCTAGTTACAGACGATATCACCACTGCCCTTATTGAATACACCCGCTCATCCATCATGTACGACCGGCAGTTCCTCAGGGAACTCGAGTCTCTCCGGCCAGATGTTGCAAGTTCCAATGCAAAGGTCATCCCCAGGACGAATGGGATCCCCCAACCAACAATCATCCCACCCCTAGAGGATGATTTTGCGCCGCCTCCACCACCGCCTCCACCAGCAGGACCAGGACCATTTCCGAACCGTGGGCCTCTGCCAGCATCAAGCGTCTCACCAAACTTGGCTTCAGGGCGTCCAAGTATCACTCAGAACCCCTTGCCCCCTCAGTCCCCAGTTGCAAGCTCGTCCAAACCTCCCGTCATTACGCCCAAGCCGCTTCGGGTTCCACCCGCCTTGCAGACGCCGCCAGCTCAAGTACGTAGTGCTGAACCACCTCTCGGTGGACAGTTGGCCAATGGCACGAAATCCATGTTTGTACACCAGCCCTCGACACAAGCTGAGACCGCCGGGTCGCCCTCCGCCATCTCGCAACCTCCCCAAACTGACCCGCTTCTAGGCGGACCACTGGCGTCATTTGGACCTGTCCAACGTCGTGGCACAACAGATGGGGTATCACGGAGCGCGAGCGAAGTAGACCCACTCGGTGGAATTCGCCCTACATATATGTCTGCGTCGGTGCGCGTGCAGCCGACGAGGCAAAGGTTGGATGCGCGGGAAGCTGCGAGCAAGCTTGCAAACATGTTTTGACAGGCTTACCCGAAGGTTTAGGCTGCGAGGATGGCCGAGCTAGAGACCAGAAAACAAAGTCCATATGGTACATGAATCATGTATTCACATCATAATTCGCTATTCATGCAAGTCTACTATTGACTACTTGTAACCCTTTACCTGTCGCAGAAAGTTCCCAACGAACTGTCTTCCGACCGTGTTCTGCGTGGTAGACGTTACCGCCCTCTTTCCACCTTTTGCAGATCAGAAGGTCTTGATAATTTCGACAATCTTGTCACCCATCTCTTTCGTCCCAACGTCTCCTCCCAGATCTGCTGTTCGCAACTCCAACCCCCCAGAGTTCCTCGCATCCAGAGCTTTCCGCACTGCGGTCTCGATGAGCTGCGCTTGCTTCTCGAGACCGAGGGAGTATCGCAGAAGCATGGCAGCACTGAGGATAGCGCCAATGGGATTGGCAATACCCTTCCCTGAGATGTCCGGGGCAGAGCCGTGGATGGGTTCATATAAGCCCGAAGTGGGCTTGAAAGTGGGCGAGGAAGGAAGCGAGGGTGCTCCCGCGAGGGATGCAGATGGAAGGAGTCCTAGGGAACCCGGGATAACACTCGTCTCGTCGGAAAGGCTAATGATGGGGACCGTTTTTTTCAATCAACACCCGTACATTGTCGGGACAATAGCAGCACCCGTAACTCACATGTCGCCGAATAAATTCTCCGTCAGTACGACGCCGTTGAGCTTTCGTGGGCTGGAGACCAGTACCATGGCAGCCGAGTCGACGAGTTGGTGGTCAAGCTTGATCTGGGGATACTCGCTCTCCAACGTCTTGGTCACGATCTTGCGCCAGAGGCGGGAGCTCGCGAGGACGTTCGCCTTATCGATTGAGTGGACGGGCAGCGGTGGGTCTGCCGCGAGCGCGATCTGTGCTGCCACGCGCGTGATGCGCTGCACCTCCTCGACGCTGTAGATCATCGTGTCCCACGCGACATCCTCCCGCGGCGCGACGCCCTGCTCCTTGCGCTCGCCAAAGTAGATGCCACCGATCAGCTCGCGGATCACGATGATGTCGACGCCCTTCGTGATGGACTCCTTTAGCGGCGAGTTGGCAACAAGCGAGTCGGAGGCAAAGTTTGCCGGGCGGATGTTGGCGTACACGCCGAGCGCCTTGCGCAGGGCCAACAGGCCAGCTTCGGGACGCACTTTGCTATTGACGCCCCATTTGGGGCCGCCGATGGAGCCTTTAATGGGCGCAGAGACGAGGAGGCGAGGCGAGAGATCGACATAAGCTTGTGAGATGCGACAAGGCCAAATTACATACCCATCAATATAGCATCTGCTTCTTTACATGCCTGCAAGGTGGAAGCAGGGAGCGCCTCGCCTATTTGATCAATCGCACATCCCCCGAAGAGATGCGTCTCGAGCTTGAGCTCAACCTCCGACGATTCGGAGAAAATAGCTTCGAGGACTTTGACAGCCTCTGCGACCACCTCGGGCCCTAGTGAATTGAATTGAAGTGATAGTTTAGTTGATTTGGAGTGCATATAGACGGACATAAGCCCTGCCTACCGATGCCGTCGCCAGGAAGCACTACTACACGGAAGCTACTCCCACAATCAGTTCATATAGATCATGCGAGAACTATACGATGCGTACGATTTCTTGACCATGATGCGTATCTACACGGGCAGGAGTAAGAAAAAAGAACAATGTTCGATGACATTGCTCGTAATTCAGGCTCAACGAATATAGTAAAGATTAATGATATTGATTAGAGATTAGACATCGCTTTGTCCCCTTTTTCATTTTCATCTCTCTCTCAGAAACAGGATGGCGACCTCAGCCTCGAACGTAGCTTGCAGGAGCCTGGTGCTCGACGCTGGACCCTTACTCATGCTGTCCCCACTCCGGGGACTGGCCGAAACATTCATAACGGTTCCTCAGGTCCTTGAAGAACTGAAGGACAAGCGAGCAAGAGAGCATTTTGAAAAGCTTGGCCTAATAGCGGGCGTGAACGTCAAAGTACAGTCTCCAGATCCTGAATCCTTGACATATGGTGCGCTCTGGCATGCTTGGCCGTCAAGCCGTCAAAATCTCGATGAAATTGATGTGTAAATCCAGTGATACGCTTTGCAAAAAAGACAGGAGACTACTCTGCTCTCTCGCATGCAGATTTGTGCGTCCTAGCATTAACATATGCACTGGATAATGCAGAGAAAGAAAAGAGGTGTGATCCGGCGTCTGCTTCTAGTGGCGAGGTATGTAGACGCATGCGCTTTGATTTTATTTTACTGATAAACCCCAGATTAGCTCGTCTACCAATGTCCCGCCATCTGATACATCAATACAGACTGCTGCAGACAATGCTGCTTCCTTTTGTGGACCAGAACACGCAGACCACATGGAAGGGAACGAATCAGGAGAAGTCCCAAATCTTCAAGGTGCATCGGAAACAGTAGATCACGCCTTGGAGTTTCTCGAGCGGGCTATGGAGCGCCTGGATGTCGAACTTCTTCCTCTGAATGAGGAGACCAGCCGGCCAGAAGCAGCAAGCACTGCTCCGTCTGAAGCTGCCTTGTCCGCTTATGATGTAGAATCACCTCATGCAAGTGCCCCATCTTCAACTCCGCTATTGTATACAGATCCTACAGACGATGATGATGGAGAGGGTGAATGGATAACGCTGGAAAATATCACCTTGCACAAAGCTCGTGCAATGGGCCTTTCCCCATCGGGGAATGGTTCGGTTACAGTCAAGGCCAAGGAGATCATCCCCGTCGGATGCATGACAGCAGACTTTGCGATGCAGAACGTGTTATTACAGATGGACCTCAGCCTTGTTGGCATGGAAGGAAAGAGGATCCAAAAAGTGAAAACCTGGATACTGCGCTGCCATGCATGTTTCAAGTGCGTCCCTCCATCTCTGACATTCTGTCGCTGATTGCTATACAGAATCTGTAAGGATGCATCCAAGAAATTTTGTCCTTCGTGCGGCAACGCTACGCTACTTCGTGCATCAGTCACTATATCATCTCCCTCTGCCCCTTCGAAGGCCCCAGCTATGCAAGTACACCTAAAAAAGAATTTTCAATACCGAACGCGCGGTACGATTTACTCTATTCCAACGCCTAAGCCCGGCTCCGCCAAAACGGGAAGCGGGGAAGGCCTCATTCTCCGCGAGGATCAAACAGCGTATATGCGCGCAATGAAACGAGCAGAGACTCAGCGACAGAGAGACGAGAAGAAGTTGCTGAACCGTGCTATGGGGCAAGGCGGAGTAAGAAAGATCACCATGGATGACTGGTTGGAGGGGAATTGGATGCAGGACACCACGGGCGCTAGTTCGACAGGCAACGGTAGAGGCTTGAAACAGACCGGCATGCCGACCATAGGCCACGGCAAGAGAAATCCAAATGAACGTCGACGGCGTCGAAAATGAGATAAACGGTTTTCTCGGCAAGGTGGATCATCATGCCACTGGTGTATTCGGATTGTAGTACAGTAGAGTTTTCTTGCTCACATACAATTACGTGCCTAGACTCCTGTTCATGAACCGTCGTTTCTGGAAGGACATCCACCACTTGCTCGGTTTGCCTGTTCCATCGGCGTACAGTTTTTCAATGAGCCTAGCGGCGAGTTCCTGGCGGACTTGAACCAGATATTGGCGAAGGTAGTCTAACGCTCCATGAGGAGTGAACATTTTGCAGACAATTGAGAACTCACCGGCATCGGCGCGAGACGCAGGCGGGGCATAATGTGCATTGAGGGGGAAGTTGGCATCGCCAGGAACTGGAAAATTATCGACAGCGAGGGTGTTGAGTGTTTTAGATGCCTCGATCTGGGTCGGAGGTGTGCGTGCACTACCAATCTTCGCAAGACAATCCGAAATGAAGAGAATGAGGATGATTAAGAGGCGATCGCCTGGTCCTTTGATCTCAAAGTTTCGGAAGAGTGAATTGGCACGGAAGAGGTCTAGTGTTTCGTCGATGATGTCTCCTTGCTCATTACTCGCTGGTATGGGTGAAAAAAAGAGTGATCATAGTAGGTATGCGAGCAAGTACCTGTGACGGGAGCAGGACCGCGCAGCCTGGTTCTGATGGGATAGATGCCGAGGTTTCCGACCTGCCGGATATCTGGTTCCTCGTTCAGAGCAGAATGATACGCCTGCATGCGTGTGAGTAAGCATACTATGCGCAGAGGCAGACTCGAGATAGACGAGGACTTACGGGCATGAGTGACGGTGTTCTTGATTGAGGAGTGGCGATGGATTGATTGCTGAGCCTTCACGGGTCGCGGTCCTGGCCGTGTCGATGGCGGTCACGGGGAGCTCCATTATCATATTTCTCTCCTGTCTTGTCTTCATAGTCGACAGACAACCATGGAGGAAAATAGATCATTGATATCTATCACGTCCGTTGCGCCAACCCCAGATACTCTTGCCAGTGCGTCGCAGCCCTCCTTTGCGAGTCCCGTCTACTGAGACCGTGACATGTTTCTTACCGTTTACAGAACTCATCAAGCGTCTGCGCATCCTGACATTGACACTACTTCCCCTCGAGGTTGAACCGCAGAGCATTAATGACCCAACGAGCAGAATAATCACTCCTAACGTCGTTTCTGCATATATTGCAGCTGCGGGAGACCTTGTCGAGGCAGTACGTCCCTCCTGTTGGGCCGAAATGTTATATTCTAACCGCATCGGCTGCGCTGAAAGCTGCCATACTGCCTCCTTCGTTCTCGCCGCGACTTTATGCTTGAAGCCAATCGCAATCCGGCGGACTACGGCGAGAATTGTGGGCGGGGTGAGTCCCCCTCACTTACCTGTTTGCGTTCTCCAAGCTGCAGGGGCTAAACACGCACTTGTAGCAATTGCATGTGAGGTCCTCGCAAGGAGGATTGTCCATAATTCCCCGCAGGATAGGATCCCTACTATTTTGTCCTCACGCTACAGGCACCGTCACTCGGACGGCGATATTGAATTTAGTAGTGCGATAGAGTTGGCTATTGACTCTCACTGGTGAGCTGCGCGACGTATTTATGGTCAGATCTTGATTATGTGCTTAGCACCATTTTTTTGTCTTCATCTGAGGCCCAAGACGGTTTGTACAACAACATTTCGCTTTCTCACCGTCGTTCTGAATTTTATGCAGTGATAAATTCTCTCTGGAAGGGAGATTTAGTGCAAAGAGACAACGATGACCATGATGTCGTTTGTAAGGCCTGTAGCTAATGGATTATGGGTTGCCCTAACAAGCAGCAGATGTTCCTGCATATGACCATGTGGAACCCTCCTTCTGGAACCACTTGGACCCCCTTCGTATCGCTGTCCCTCGGTGCGTATCCAATTCTGCCATATTCATTTCTGTCTCTTGATTTCAACCGCAGTTACCAAAATATCCTCCGCATAACTATCTGGTTGTTCTTCCTAGTTGTGTATTCTCAAGCGGGTACGTCTCTTCTCCGTCTCCGTCTTCATAAATTATCTGAGACTATTCGGTCAGTTCGCGAGCCTCTTGATCGACTGGACCCCTCGCACCAACACCTTGATCTATGGGAGGTTGTGCTATACGCCATGGCTCTGGCGTTCGCAGTTGAAGGTACGTCAGTCGTCTCTACTGAAGAAAGCTACGTATAATGATGATAAGCAGATATTCTCAATGTTTGTATTCTCTTCTTGTTTGAAACGTTGTCCCTTACACAAGGGACAGATTTATAAAATACTTCGGTTTGCGACATGGAGAGCCTTCGGGGTTTGGCATGCAGTGGACAGCATCACTGACGTGTTATTGTTTATTGCGTTTGTTTTGAGAATCTCCGGCCTAATTTCATCTCGAGACCAGCGAGACCAGCTCCGTCTCCATAGCTTTCAAGTTTTGAGCTTCGTGGCCCCTTTTATATGGTAGGTGCTTAACATGTTTGACAAACACAATTCTAAGTTACTCTAGGATGAGTGCGTCTGTCAATCCCTCTCTGGACCGTTCCATATACAGTTGATATCGTAATAGAACTTTTCACTGTGTTCGATGGCTTGAAGTACATCGGGACCATGCAAATCTGCGTCGCTCGAATGCTTCGCGAGTCTGGTATATTTTTTGCTGTAAGCACTAAACCCAAGTTGTACCTTCTATGTTGATATGCGTCTCTAGTTGTTGTCCATTCTTGGAATGGGCTTCCTTCAGGGTCTGTATGCTCTCGACGCAGCTGACGGACTGGTGGAAACTTCGTCCGACGTTATGCACCTCATGGTCCAATCCCTACTACAGTGCGTCGTCCCAAATTTGTGGTGGATCACTCGGTTCAATGTATTGTATGTCAGATCTCCTGATTATAGCAAGTTTTCTAGCAGGTATGTTTTGCGTACCGTACCAAATCCGAAACCAATCCATGACTCGAAAGCTCGCCTGGCCAACTTCTTTACTACTTTTGGAATGTCGCTACTGTCCTTGTGCTTCTCAACGTCTTAATCTCACTTTTTGCGTCTGCATATTCTGATGTGAGTTGTGCTCGCCCTCTAGGGAGACAAAGAGTTCTCCTTCATCTAACATCCACTACATCGGCAGGTTATCGACGACGCGGAGGCGCAGTATCTCGCGTTTTTTGCGGGTAAAGCGGTGGCCATGATACGCGCGCCGGATACATACGTGTATCCTGCGCCATTCAACCTTGTCGAACTTTTCTTCGTTGTTCCCCTAGAGTCGGTCTGTTCAACTTCTTATACATGTGTACCTAACGAGATTTCTGTGCAGGCCCTTTCTGAGCAGACCAACTTACGCGAAGGTACCGATTCTTCGAGGTTCCAATTTTCCCGTCTAACCTAGACTACAGCTCAACCGGGTTGTCATGACTGTCTTGTTCTTCATTCCCATGACGGTCATCGCGCTGTACGAGTCAGCGTCATCAAAAAATCGGTGGTTGGATGATTTCATTAGTGGGCCGCCGTTGGATGAAACTGATAGCTCTGCTGCGCGTGATCCTGAAGTTGTTGGAGAAGATGCCGAGAATGGCCTGGTGATAACCAAGGTCCCCTTCTCTGAGCTTATCAAGGTGTTTCCAAATACTCATGAGGTGAGTTCAATTTTTATCATTCTATGGCTCATCTGAACAAAATATTTTCAGTCAAGCGAAGCCAATATTGTGAAAGAGATAAGTCTGGTAAAGGCACAATTGGAGACTTTGGTCAAATCCTTGGAAGCGCAAAAGTCCTAGTTATTTAGTCAGTACTGAGATATTTTACTTATGTATTAAATGAGTGTGACCGCTTGGAGTCAAACACCGAGATGTTGTGAATCAATCGCAGGGTCGCGGGTAAGTTGCGTAAGTACGCCCATAGCACGCGCAAAGAATGGTCGGATTTCATTGATTTCCATAGAACATAGATTTGGTAACTAATAATATAACCAAGTTAGCAGGCGCGTAACAGATGATTAGCGTTGTCGCGCACGCTCAATTCACTGTGGTCGATTTTATGAAGACCATCTCTACTCTTCGCTTGTCGGGCTTCACGGATATCTTTGAGGAGAGACCTGATTTTATCAGAGTTCTGGATATCATCTGGTGCTCTGTGAAAGCAATAACCATTACAAGTACTACATCGCAGGAAAACAAGGGCTTACACATCGAGCAGTAACTTTGATATTTCAGTGAAGCGGAAGGGAAACTGGCTAAACTCTGGGCGGCTTGTTTCCTGTGCCAATCTATCCTGAAGAAAATCTGTATGTGGCAAATGGGCGGTTGACCAAATGAGGGTTTGTCTGGCCGCACCGATGCTCAGCCAGTCCGGCGGGACAATATGACATTTCTTTTTCAACTTGAGATTCATGGCCATCCATAATGGAATTTTTGCCTTATTCGGTGGACGTAAGGGGCCGTATGCTCCCTGATGGTTACGTTCAGAGCGCGGGACAATAGGTGTTGGAGAGCGCTAGTCGTACAGAGATAAAGGCAGTGCGCTCCATGGAGATGAGGGGAATAATCTCTACGACCTCTTCAGATGCAATGAGCTCAAGCTCTGGTGGTGTGATTGAATCCCGCAAAGAAACAGGCAGGGCCATGTTAGAAGGCGTGTGATAAGTGATAAGATCATCTTCATTCCCATCCCGTGCTGCATTTCCAAGTCATGTGATGAAGTACATGAGTATTTGTGTCTATTTGGTCAGAGTTGGTCGCGACGCGTCCTGGTCGGGACTCACAATCCAGCCAATTGTATGCTAGTTGATCCCCCCATTCAGTGCCTTTCCGCTCTCCTAGTCTCTGCATTTCTCTCTGCAATTGTATTGCCTATGCTAGGCCCACGCACAAAACAGGTCCTTACGTATGGGCGTCGGAACCGGCGCATCATCAATGACAGACACGACCTCTTTGATGCCGAGCATACGAACAACAAGTCGCGCATGTCTGGTGAAGATAGCGATCCGAATTCGACGAGAAACCGCCGTGCTACCCTTGTGCTTAACACACCTCCATCTAGGCAGCGGCGCAGCGCCGACGAAAAGCCTGAGATCACTTCCCCAGCATCCCCGATCATTTCGTCGCCCAGACCCCTACACAATCGCCAGAAGAAAAAACCTGAGAACAACCAGGCCCGCTCATCTGTCAAACGCTACTCTTCGGGCCCTAGTCGCCAGGTTCTCAGTCCTCATCCTGTTAACATTTCCCGACGTTCGTCACTCGGTGGGCCGAAGAAAAAGGCGAGGTTTTCAATGTCGAAGGGCATGGCGACATCGCTCCTCCCACAGTCCCCGGTCGTCAATGTGGACATTTTCGTATTAGATGAGAATGGCAAACGGCTTAGCCAGGAAAGGCGAACCTCCAACCCGCACATACAAGTGAACCAACGTACAGACCTGCGCTCAGTTTCACCTACCTACCGGCATTCTACCGCTGCTAGCGTGATTGTGGTATCTGATGATGACAGTGACGGTGACTATGCTCCATCACCACAACTCTCACGAAGAGCCAAGCGATGGCCAAGGGTCATGGTTTCAGATGAAGAGGATAATGCCGACTCTCCAACCCATCCCGCCCATTCATTAGCTCCATCTGAGCCCGATCTCAGTAGAAGTAACCCAGTGGTGACATTGATGTCGACTGATCTGTTGAAACTGTCCACTTCACGACCTTCTCATGTGAAACCTAGTGCGCGTCCCAAAGCTCACTTCTGGGTGGAAATTAAAGCCCCCTCTGGTTCACCACGGCCGTCACGAACCCGACCTCAAGGACTAACACCTAGCTATCATTCTCCTCTCCGATTTCCCCAAAGTAAGCCTCGGCAGCTCACTCCCATTCATCGTAAGGGACTGGGCCTGTCTCAGTTGCCTTCGTCCCCATTGACCGCTGCTGATCTCGATATTTCCATTGATATTGCCGACCTTACCCTTTCGTCTGGCCCTTTTGATGATCAAACCCTCCCTGACCAGCCACTTCATCTAATTCCCCTCCTAGACGAGTGCGGGCAAAATGCTCCTTTAGAATTCTCTGCTTTTATTGAGGCGTTTCCTGTGCACCCCATTGTCCAGTCATCCTGTTCAGGGAAGGCGGCGTTCCGAAAGATCGGCGAGGCGTCTTATTCGGAGGTTTTCGGTATTGGCGACATCGTCCTCAAGATTGTTCCTATTCGCAATGAGGAATTTCCGGACAAGACTGACGTGGAAACTCCTGCTCTGAGCGACGCTAGGGATGTACTCCAGGAGATCGTCGTAACAAGGGCTTTGGGCGACATGTGTGACGGATTCATCAGCCTTCTGAAGACCTATGTCGTCCGCGGAAAATATCCTTCTTTATTACTTGACCTATGGGATGAATACAACCGGACTAAAGGTTCAGAAGGCGTCCGACCAGGTGTGACTTCCCTCCTTCCATCCCGATGCAACATCTTCCTAAGTTGCCCAGACATGTTGGCAGTGTCACAGGTGTACGCTATAATTGTGCTACCCAACGGCGGCCCAGATTTGGAAGCATACATGTTCAGTCAGCCGGCCAAGACAGGCTGGAAACAGGCTTGCAGCCTCTTCTGGCAGATTGTTCGTACCCTTGCGACGGCGGAGAATTTAGTGTCATTCGAGGTGCACAGCTTGTCTCGACATCTTCACGCAAACGCTGAACTTTTTTTATATATAGCATAGGGATCTTCATTGGGGACAGGTTCTCGTCAAAAATATACCTTCGAGATTGTCCTCATGCCGGAGCGCATCGGCTACTGACGTATGGCTTCCCATGGATCATCCAATTCATGGTGTAAAAGCGACTGTGATTGATCTCGGACTTGCACGAATGGATGCGCGTGCGGATGATGACTCGACAGAGATCCGATGGACGCCATTCGACGAAGAGATTTTTGAAGGAGAGGGTTAGTACATTGGTTTCGGCTGAGTTGCCTTGCTAACTTGGTCCTAGGAGACTATCAGTTTGATATTTATCGCCTTATGCGCAAACACAATGGCGGTCGATGGGCTGATTTTTGCCCCCTCAGTAATGTGATGGTATTTATCCCCGCCAATCTTATGTGATTATAACAAGTACTCAACGCAAATCGGAATCGATAATAGTGGTTACATTATCTACTCACCAAACTGCTCAAGTCGAAGAACTTACGTCCACCGAGAAAGGCTGCTAATGCGACCGCGGGTCCAAATTTCACGGAACGACGGTGCTATGAGTGCCTTCTCAAGATGGAGAGCCTCCTGACACTGAGCATGCGGGACGTGCAGGCCCACAAACCGGTAGTGACCAAGCATGGTCGACGGAAGGTTGTCACCCCTACAAAGACAGCAATCATGCCACAGTGCGCTGGCGACGTGGTTAGATTCGGGGAACGTATGGGTTGGATATGATCTAAAGGTCAGATGTTGGCCTCACTTCTCATTGTATGTATCACGCTCTGCTGTGTACGATTCCGTAGTTTCTTTGAGCCTTTTGGGAGAGAAACACGCTGTTCCATTCCTCTGATCCAATGACTTGCGAAACACGAACAACTACAACCGGATAGCAAATAGACGCAGAACGCTGACCATGGGTCAAACGGACAACACAGCTATCGATACAAACTGGACTCTTTCTCGGAAGGGAACCAGCAGAGACAAAGGAAACGGTATAAATTACCTGTAACGCCCGAATAGGTCAGGTTCCAGATGAATGCTCTCTATGAAATAAAAGGCGCCGGCACTGACCCAATAATGAACCTTTTCAGGACATCGGTATCATGGAAAACAACAAGAGAAGTTTCACGAAACCGTCATCTTCCGCAAAGGTTTTGAGCGCGGGGAACGCTCTGACGGACTCTGAGCCGCAGCGTGCATAGCCTGGCGCGTCAGTGAGGGAACCCGGCTTGGGTATGGCGGCGGCGCTTTAGATCGTGACGACGACTTGCGTCTGCTGCTACGACGAGACGTGGAAGGCGGCGACGCGGAGTCCTGCCGCCCCGACGAGCCATGCTTGCGAAGAAAGTACCGTGGGGCAGTAGCAGTAGCAGTAGCAGCAGAAGCGTTGGGACTCGGAGTTGATGCGTGCGGCGGTGAGTCAGTCAGACCTGGGGCTGAGCTTGGAGATGGCCGTAGTTGTCGAACTGTACCGTTGCACGGAGACAGGGATGGCGGCGGCGAGGGTGATGCCCACGTGCTGACGGGGAGGCGGCGGTCTGAAAGTGGAAGGAGTTGTGGGGAGCTGGACGCTGGCTCTGTAGGCCGCGGCGACTCGAGAGCGGGAATAGCACCAGCACTTGCAACCCCCGCCGCAGCTGCAGTCGCGGTGCCCATGTCGATGTGGGACTCTGTGAGTGCCTGGGAAAGCGGCGAAGAAGGAAATCCGAGCTGTGAATAGATCGTCATGTCTTCTTCGGGCACGGGAGGAAGTTGAGGGGCATTATCCAGCTGCGAAGCGGGTATATCGCTGGTGATGGTTGGCCACGTCAGAGAGCCATTCGGCGTGACTAGAGGCGTGTCGGTCGACTGTTCTGTCTCTTGAGATTCGCCGACCGGACCATGACTTGAGCTCGGGAAAAGTAAAGGAAACGGCAGAGGTATCGGAGAGTAAGTTGTTGAGGACCTGTTAGTTGTTGGTGTTATAGGTGTCAGCGCGCGGCGTATGCCTCTTTGTGAAGCTTGCGAGCTGGAAGCATGCTGTGAAAAGTCAAGGTACGGTACATCACGGAAGAGGTGTTGAGGCTGCCGCTCTGGAATGATGACGGGTTCCGTCGATTTGCGCTCGAGTGGCTTTGATTTGTTAAGATTCCTTTCACTTGTATCTGGATCCAATTCTGACGACGACACTCGGAAAGTCCCTGCGGTGCTGTTTCGACTCTGAGAACGGGTATCAACCGTAAAGACATCGTCCTGGTCTTCGATCCGCCGCTTGGTGCGCTTGAGGGGTCTAGCAGCTAGCACAACTTGGCGAACTCGGGGTATCGAAGGTATCAAGGGTAACGTGCTTTCGTATGCAAAGTCTCTGACTTTGATACCATGATGAGCCAACGATCCAGGAGAAACAGGACGTTGCGGCTCCCGTTGTTGTTGTTCCTGTTGTTGGATAGCAAGAGACAGACGTCTCGTAGATGTCGATGGACCAAACACTTGAGCTTGAGCGCTTGGAGACTTTTTAAGATACATTTCTGAGGAAGTACGACATTAAAATACGAGATCAGGCCTCGACTCACGGTAGGAGATGCGCCGAGTTGTTCATTATTGTTGGCGTTGTCCGACACACACCCGAGCCACTCCTTGTTGTGTGAGAGCAGCGCTGAATGCTCATTTGGATCACTTGAAAGCACGTTTGACATGGGTTGCTAGTTGGACATGACAAGTCAAATTGAATTCGGGTCGTCCACTGTTCGCCCCCGGCGTCTGAGGCTCGCGTGATGTGATGTGATGCTCGGTGCTTGGCCAGGGCCAGCCGTAGCACTGACACACGACACGACACACGACACACTCACTGGTCCGGGAGATGCTCAAGCGTGCTTGGAAACTCGTCCTTGGCGCTGCTGTCGTCGGTGCCCCGTCGGCCTATTTCTATCATAGACATAAGGCGAGCAACAAAGACCCTACTTTCACAATCAAGGTGAAAGAAAAGAGTCCAGACGGCAAGCCTTCCATGGTCAAACGCTCCTTCCCCCTGCTCTCCAAGGCTGCCGTCGACGAGCGAATCAACGAGTCTGCAACGTTCACCAGCCAGCCTCCCTCGCAAGGTGTGGTTTGGAAACACACCACGGCCCAACTCTCCTCCAATGACCCCATTGAGGACGCGCATGCTCAGGCCGTTGTCACCACAGATGCTACTTCTTCCAATCCTGCTCGTAGTCTGCTCTTTTATGCCGTCATGGATGGACATGCTGGGTTTCATACGTCCAGGCTGCTATCGCATGTGCTCATACCCGCAGTTGTTCTCGAGCTAACCTCGCTTATTCCCAACAAGAAGACCTCGTCTCTGCTTGACATCCTCAGATCTTCAATTTTCCCTAGCTCCGTCTCACGTGTGGATGCACCTCAAGACGGGCATGTTGAGAGGGTGTCCCAAGCCATCCAAAGCGCGTTCAATCATCTTGACTTTGAGATAGTAAACGGACCTCTTCGCGTGCTTGCGGCCAACGTTGACAAGCTCGACGACACAAACATCCCAGACCTCAGCCAACATCCCATGGGGGAAGCATCCATGCAACCCGCCTTATCAGGTGTGCTTTATACACCCCAATTCCCCCCACCTCGTTGCGGTTCTTCTGACTCGATCTACCTCAGGTAGCTGCGCACTGATGGCGTTCCTCGACCCATCAAGACATGATCTTTACGTAGCCTGTACGGGGGATAGCCGTGCCGTCGCCGGCATTTGGGAAGAAAACGAAGACGGTACGGGCAAATGGCGCGTGGAGGTCCTGACGGAAGATCAGACTGGGCGCAACGCAAACGAGGCTAAACGGTATGTTTGCCGCCGCCGGGACCTGTGGCCATTGGCTAATTTTTTTTTTCTCACCCCAACATTTATTTTAGCTTACAGGCGGAGCACCCTGGTGAAGATGTGATCGCGCGTGGACGCATTCTCGGAGGCCTCGAGCCGTCCCGGGCCTTCGGCGATGCCCGCTATAAATGGCCCCGTGAAGTGCAGGAAACGTGCGTGTAGCGTGTACATGACGTCTCGTTCGACCCCAACCTTGTGGCCCATCCATACACAGATTACACAAAGCGTTCATCGCGGGCACCAGCAGGGCAGCTCGCCCCACCCCAGCCGGATTGAAAACACCTCCGTATGTCGTCCCAACACCGGTTGTCACACATCGAAAACTTTCCCTTCCCAACCCCGCGTTGTCCGAACCGAAACCATCTTCCTCATTTAAATTTCTGATCCTTGCAACCGACGGACTCTGGGATGAACTCTCCTCGGAAGAAATTGTCGCGCTCGTTGGAGGCTACTTCTCCGGTCTCCGGGGCACTGTCTCAAATTCATCCCTACAAGCACTCGTTCCCACTACGACTGGTTCGCCTACAGTGCAAGGTAAAGATTATACCAAGGGAAATACACAAAAGGCCTCGTGGGCATTTGTAGATGATAACGTCAGTGCTCATCTCATTCGAAACGCCTTAGGAGGTGGTGATGAGGATGTGTTGAGGAAGACCTTGAGCATACCTGCACCCCATTCTAGACGATGGAGAGACGACATTACAGTAACTGTAATATGGTGGGAGGAGTTCCAAGGTAGTAGGGCAAAGTCAAAGCTCTAATCATCATTTGTCACCCAACGTACATTCATCTGCTTGACGCCAGTTCTACATACTGTCAGATCGTACGTAGTACGTATAAGGCAATCTATGCGGTGAGGTGCAGCCCTAAATAATGGGTCTTTTCTTTTTGTCGTAGCGTCCCTGCATGGCATTCTTGACGCTGCTCGTGCGAACGAATGGATTGTCAAGTCCGAAAACTCTACGTTTAAGAGCTGAACCAGATGTGTGGGGTCGCCGTATTGAAGGGCGTTGCGAAGTGTCATCATGACGGTCTTGTAGTTTCCGTTTCATCCCTTGCGGAGATGGTGAGTTGCCGTAGAACTGACTGGGCGTTATCGACGGCATGGATGACGTTGTCGATGATGTGGGAGGGGTGGGAAGAAGGGTCTCCTTTGTTGCACGTGCAGGGGTAGACACCTCAACTTTCTCGCCAGTATCTTCAGTCTCGTCGTCATCGTCTTCATCAGCGTACTGTGAGAGACTCAGGAGCGCGCTCGATGGCTTTGACGGGGTAGGCTTCGACACCGCCTCGATCCTCTTCTTCAGAAGATCAGCTTGTGGGTCGCGTGCCGACGTTGTGGAGTTGACGGGCTTCAATACGGTAGGAGGTAACAATGGTCCTATAAAACGTTGCCTTTGCTTCTCATCGACGTCGGATTCAGTTTCTGAGGCCTTCCGTTTCTTGTTCTTGATACCATTCAGTGTTATCGATTGACTGTCAGACCCCGATGTGACCACGGCTTGCAATGCTTGCCCGCGCTCGCGCATATAGAAGAGAATGTATGCGTTTTTCATACCGGTGGGTGGTCCGGGGTAGCGCGTCACAGAGTCGTCATTCATCTCGTACCAGTGACCGTTGGACGCTTTGACGTGAGCGTAATAATGCCCAGAATTAGGTCCGCCGCCAGCATGCGAGATGACACCGTACAGCGAGTATGAAGGGCCATACTGGCCTTCACTGACTGCATGCGCTAGAGAGAGACGTTCATCATACCGAACGGGGTGCCCGATTTTGCGTCCGAGAGGTGAAAAGCGTTTGAGGTGAATGGTGAGTGCAACGGGTGCGTCGTGTATAGTAAATTGCTTAGACGCCACTACACGCCTCTTGCACCTGAAATGAAATAAGCATTATGTGGAAGATGCCCACAAAAACTAGAGAACGCGTACTTCTCACAGTTGTACTTATCAGTACCTTTCAAATAGTCGGTCGCAGTGAATTTGCGTAGGGCATCCCGAAGAGTATCGACTCCATGAATATCCACACTGAGATCAAGTATACTGTCGAAAGTGTCGCTATTGTAATGACACTCGCTGCAAGTTACTCGAGAGCGCAACTTTCCGCCAAAAATTTTGTGCACCCAGGTCGTTTCGGCAAGTTTTGGATCGATCTTCCTACGGCAGTTATCAACACAAGCGTGAAGCACGGCCAAGTGAAGCACTAACGACGAGTGACCTGCAAGACAGGATTTTTGTAGGGCATCGATCGCATAGCGGAGGAATTCATGAGAATCTTCTTGGCGACCACGACGCATATGACCTGCAATCGCTGCGGGAAATTGTGAATACAAAATTGACGAAGAATCCGCGCGTTAACCAACATTGAAGTCTTCCAGCGATCTGGTGTGGTGTAAAAGCATGCCTTCGCCCATGGGCCTCTTCCATGACGGCTTTCAGTGAACAGGCCATGCAAAACCCCGATTTTACGTGACCTGGTGACCGATAAACCGCTTGTCATTCTAATGGGACCAAGATTAACATACAAGGCTGTATCTTGTTATGTGAGAGCAGGACGTGCAAAAGGGGCGGTGTATGTAGCAAACACTGGAGTGCGCTATTCAAGAAGCAACTATTGCCTGTGTTGATTAGGCCAGAGCAGATGGTCAATCCTTTGGGCCACATGGTTTGTACGGAGCCAGTGAAGAGAGCCGAGTTCTTTTTATTAACAGAAGATCTTGTCGGAGAAATAGGATCCTGATGTATCGCTTGGATGGGCACTTGCTGCTTGGCGGGGTTCATGAGAAGGGTAACATGGAATAAAGTAAAGAGAACCACCTCGGACGGAGCAGCAGCCTTTGGCGAACCATTTATGGGCTCATACCTCCCCTCAGCGATCAGCAAGGTGCCAGAAGAGGACCCCTCGACAAACTCCACGACGGGGGGTAGGAGCTTGTTAAAACTTTCAATATCCTTGGCAGGTCTGTACTGCGACACGCTTTCGGGGGATCGATGAGGACCAAGGGAAGCAGGACAGAGTGGTGACGCGAGCATTCGAAGAGAGAGCGCGCCTCGAAGAGGAAGACGCGAAAGGAGGGATGAAAAGATGGGATTAAGTGCGGGGGGTATCTTGTAGTACTACTATAAAGCGAGGCCGAGACACACATCGGCATCGGCAATCCCCCGCTGCCACGCGTCTTTGTTGATTTCCATCAACTCGCGCATACAATCGTACAATTACTATGCTACATCCGTCCGTTATATCCCTCCCCTATCCTACAATACAAACTGAATGCCAGGATCCGGCCAGACATTCCGCATCCAGTCTTGCGTCTCAAGGAAAGGTCTCAGCTGTACATTGATATCATTCGTGAATCCTATCCCCATCTCAGGTGTCAATGCGGGGGTTGGTGCCATGGATGAAGAATATTGTGAAGAGCTCTCCGATAGCGGAGACAAGAAATACCCTGCGTTGTAGTCGGGCGCGATTCGAGGAGACGGGGCCAAGATTAATGGGGTACTACAGGAAAGCCCCGAGCCCGACGGGTGTCCAGGCTGCATCATAAGAGGTGTTGCTGCTGCGATGGATCAGATAAGGTGTCATGGATGAGTACTCGGAAGGCAGCTATCATAACGGGCTTACAGGGACCTCCGGGGTGTGCGAAGAACTGATCCCAAGAATCTGGCAGACTGGGCAAAGAGATTTCTGGATTCCGAGACACAACTTGGCGTTCTTCCTTGATCACCATGGTTCCTATTGATCGGCGAACCGGTGTAGGTGAAGGGTCACGTTTGCCGTTATTATTAACATAATTCTCAGGATCCAATCCGTGTTTTTTGAGATGGGCTTTGAAAGCAGACAATCGCAATATACTGCAAATTGGAGTATGGGTGTCATGCGGTTTGAAAGGAGAGGTATGAGTCACCTTGAGGTACAACCCGAAACAGAGCATTTAAATGGCTGTCTAGGGTGATGCATCTCTCTCCGATGCCGGGCGCAGGATGAGGGGTCACCAAACATTGACCGGCACCCAGCGACTCCACATTTGTACGGTTTTGAACCCGTGCTAAATGATTCATCGTAAGTAGAGGTGAACCAAGCTATCGAATACACTCACTGGACGTTTATGTGAGTCTTCAGTGCCGTATATTGGGCGAAGCGTTTCCCGCATCCTGCCGCCCCACAGATATATGGTCTAAACAGATTCTCAGGGAAAATGTCTACGCCTCGATGCAAGACGCTCACCTGATGCCATCATGTAGTCGAGCGTGTCTGGTGCAGTCCGCCTTCCGTGAGAAGGTCTTATCACATTTCGCGCATACATTTTCGGGTTTAGAAGACTGGAAAAAGTTTAGAGCGACTCGCAACCAGAAATTCAGAGCTTACGGCGTTCATGACAAGAACAAGGATGTTACAGTACGGTATGTATTATTCGTGATGTCGTGATAAATGAAAGGTCGTGAGTGAAAGAAGTGGGGTCGACGATGTCCAGCACTGTCGATAGATTTCGGGTATGGGGGAACGTTGTTTAGGAGCAGAAACAACAGGACCGATGGTGACGAAGGGGAATGACTACGATTTGCCACGCATGCTGGCGTCGACCCATCGGGTGTTCTTATAAGTGCAACACAGCAATGCTTTAAACGAGCGTTTCTCTAAGAATCTATTGTTCTCAGGTGGTGGACAGAGGTGAGATAAGCCCTTCCTGGAACGGACACAATAGTACTCCAATTGACTTGTATACAGCATAATTGGTGTGAGACATGCAACCAAATAACAAAAACGAATCCCTCAGTGCAGGTGCAGTGTACATTCTGATGCCCGGCGCCCCCTTCTTGCTTCAAGTCTCCACGTCGTTGGGGAAGGGGAAGACAAGTCTGAATTTTCAAATTCGAAATTCGATTTGTCCCGGCTAGATAGTGCCCCTGGATTCCTTAGTTACCTAGCCCTGGCCCGTCGATCCTTTTCGTTATTAAATCCTTCATCCACGGTGCAATACAATCCAGATCTGCCCAAGTAAAAGACGCATATTGGCTTCTCCCAAATCCGACGACTAAATCGAGGTCTTGCAAAAAAGGGCCGTCGCCCCATGGCACGTTCGTCTGAGGACTTGTAATCTGAACGGTTATCCTGGTGGCACGTGTTAGCGGCTGACTCGTATCAAAAGGAACCTGCCCACTAACATCAGTCCACCAACCCATTGACGTCCTTCTTCCTCAAGGGTCCCAGATATTAACCATCGTTTATCTCCCCCGCCTGATGTGTAGAATGGATATGCGGCGTGTGAAGGAGCCGGCTCGGGGTGGGTGAGGCGTTCATATGGGTAACCACGTTTCGACTTGCCACTAGTCGAAACAGAGGGTTCCCCGCTATTAGGCTGATTTGATGTCATTTCGATGCCAGGCGGGTGTAGGAATGCTCGAGCATTATTGTTTACGGTGAATACACCCCGCGGGTTGTTGAGTACCCCAAGTGCAAGTATCCTCACATCAGCTAGTTGAATGACAAGCTGGAGAATCGCTTAGAGCGTGGTTACGTTGGAGTATGAGCCCATACCCTGATATGGGTTTCCAAATGTGCCAAGTTACTCTGTAGCCTGTAAGTGTCGTCTCCTGAGAAAAGAAGGGGAACCAGTATAACAATGCATTTCACGCACTTCATGTCGTTAAAGACGGCCAGAGGATTATAGTTGCGAGACGAAGACTCTAATTCGTTAGCCGAACCGTTTTTATTCAGTACGATATACCTAGCCAAAAGTTGAGCGTGGAAAGGGATATGTATGCATTGTGTCTTTACTTTGTCCAGGACTCATCAGCTGTGCAAATAATCGCACTACGGTGCAACACCCTATATAACAGTCTGCGTACTTATGCATGAGTGATTTGGGCACTTAAGACGCAAACGCGCACGCACTTCTTAAAGATTTCATGCCAACTTAAGTCCCTCTTCCATTTTTGCCACCCCGGCAAGAATCTCCGTTTGAAACACTCATACCAGTCCGACTCCTTCATATTCGGGAGCGTGGCTTCGAGGAGCAAGAAGTGAGGTTGAGCTATGCTCAATATCTCGATCCAGTTCTGCCTTGGAACCGTCGTCCGCACACTCAGGTGCCTAAAGCAGTTCTCGTATACCCCATTGCGGAGGTTTCGAAGGATGGGGGCTCTCCATGGGTTCAGAGAACGATCCGAAGCGATACTGTGCAGCCGACGCGACAAATAGGAAACGACGATAAGCGAAGCAAGATCCAATTCCTCCAAGATGGCAGTTACGAGTTCGACTGGAAGTGATTCAAGGGTAATGGGCATGACAGGGAATTGGAAAGTGCAGAACGAGGACTGCGGATGTGGGTATTTGGGTTTGCGGCGCATTATATGATAAGATTAGATAACAAAAAAAAACGATGTCGTCTATGAGAATATCTGACTTGCATGCTAGAGCGCGAGCTAACATAACAGCATATTTCCTGGCCCCAGGTCATACCCTTCCGGCCGGGCGTATTTTATAATCCTCCTTGAACTTCTCAAATTCCCCTTCCTTAGTGTTGTACTGTTCGGTGAGACTAGTGATCACCTTGCGGATCTAGAGAAGGGGAAGTTTATAATGAATAGTGAATAGATCATATAGTCAAAGACGCACACCGTCACGGTTGGTCTGTAGCGCGGGTACGACGTCCTTGACAGTCCTCTCTACAAGCACTCCACCTATTAGGCGAAAGCATTTTCTATCTGGCTCTTCTGCCAGCGCCTCATTCAACGTCGAGAGAACCAGACTAAATTTGTGAGAGGGCGTCTTACGGGACATTTAAAATAAACGCACACATGTTCCTCTGCCTCTTGTTCGAGTTCTCCGATTTTGGATGCGAGATTCTGAAGATCTCCCTGGAAGCGAGAATACGTCTGCTGTATCTCTGTCCAATGTATACATTAAAAAAACACGGCATGAATTCAAGTTGTCCGCACCCTGGTCTGATAACGGAGATGGTTTCGATTTCTTTGAAGATGACATGATGGATGGGTGATTGCCATCCGGAATGGAATCCGCGAGTTCTGATTGGTCCAGGGAACCGTCACGGAATCATCACGCAGACGTGACACTCGCTCTCTCGTCTCGGACTCGGACTCGGACTCGGACTCGGAGCGAGACAGTGACAGTGACGACGAGCTCGACAGTCAGCATGGCGTTCATGCGCCTTACCTCTCTCGGGTTGTCGACCCGACTCTTACTTTCGCCGGCTACCGCCACTCTCTCTATTCCATTAGTTGCCCTACGTCATCTTTCCACTTCGCGCCGCACTCTACAGGCCCAGCCTTCGCATAACCATATCCATGATTCTCCGAATCATGTCAAATCTCCGCGACTCGGAACAGGCGTCTACTCTGCAAGGGACGAACAAGGAAAGTATGCAAATCCATACGAAGGAGGGCCGAGTGCTCTCGAGAAAGCTGCCCATCTGTTCTTTTTCACGGAGATTGTTCGAGGTTCGTCCGCTGTTGTTGCTCGGTCTTTGTTGCGGTCGTATCTGACTATCTCTTACTTCAGGCATGTGGCTAGTCTTGGAGCAGTTCTTCCGCCCCCCATACACAATCATGTACCCTTTTGAAAAGGGTCCTCTCTCACCTCGCTTCCGCGGCGAGCATGCACTTCGTCGTTATCCGAGTGGAGAAGAGCGTTGCATCGGTTCGCATCCGTACTCTTGAGTTATTCTTTGGTGGTTGATTCGTGCCACCTATAGCGTGCAAATTATGCGAGGCAATATGTCCTGCGCAGGCTATTACGATTGAGAGCGAAGCCCGTCTAGATGGTTCTCGTCGCACAACAAAATATGGTCGGTGCACCATTGCCGTCACGCCGGCGTATTCACAGTGATTTGGTATCTCCCGTGCAGATATTGATATGACCAAGTGTATTTATTGTGGGTTCTGTCAAGAAGCCTGCCCGGTGGATGCCATCGTTGAAAGTAGGCATTCCGTCTGTCAGCTACTGACTGTCTTTTGTGACCGACCTTTCACTCTAGCTCAAAATCAAGAGTTTTCAACTGAAACACGCGAGGAGCTTCTATATAATAAGGAGAAATTGCTCGCAATTGGAGATCGGGCTGAAGCCGAGATTGCTGCAAACTTACACGGTATGATGCCTTTACATGTGTCCCTCATGTTCCCTTATGTTAACACTATGCCTTGCAGCTGATCATGTCTACCGGTAAATCGAGTCGGACGGGACGTTGAATGTGATGCCAGGTCTCGTGACATTCATGCATTGTCAGGGATCCCGACGTCCCGGTAAATAGTAGTTATTTGAACAAATTCAGCATGCATACTTTTAATAACAACACACCTTCGCACCCCTTGAGTAGAATGATGAGATTTACGTTTCCTTACTTGACGTGTGGCGTGACAGTGTCGGCAGTGCCCCGAACTCTGTGCACCCCCTTCGAAAACGTTTACCGTTTATATAGAATGCGAACATAGGATAGGGCCTGAATATGCACTGCAGGGAACAGCAAACAGCACAGCACAGCGAAAACTGCGAACTAACACGTGATCGCGGCGCGACTTGAAAGAAATATGGGCGCGCCGCTTGCCGCCCATTTACCAAATATTGAACGGCGAACTGCCCGACTTTGTTGCCTGTCACTTGGAACAGGTTTCAGAATCGAGGCGTTCTGCGACCACGAAGTAAACGTGGTGTAAAGTGGGCATTCTGTGGGAGAGGACAACCAGGCTTGCCACGATGTCATCCGTAAACACACCTACGTTCGGCCAGTCCCTTGTCGTAAGTCCTGCATCTTCCGCTCAGCTCCTGCACTCATCTTACGATATTCCTACTAGGCGGGCGGTTTTGCCGGAACATCTGTGGATATCTTATTTTATCCGATAGATTCGATAAAGACGCGTCTGCAATCTGAACACGGTTTTCACAAGGCAGGCGGATTTAGAGGCATTTACAATGGGGTTGGTAGCGTCGTTGTGGGAAGTGCTCCCGGGGGTATGTTCATTGCGTTCTTCGACTTCATTCAGACATACAACTTCGCGCATTCCTATCTTAGCTGCCGCATTCTTCTGCACATATGACACACTCAAGCGCATTCTGCCGACCCCTCCTCACCTTGCGCCCATCACGCATATGGTATCTGCGTCCATTGGCGAAGTTGTGCGTGATACCGACACATGATTGATGGAAGGCCTGCTGACCGTCCATGCCGCTCTTATCGTTGAAGGCAGCTTGTCTCATCAGGGTACCGACAGAAGTGATCAAAACACGCTCACAGACGTCTTCGTACGGCGCGTTGGCCAACTCTTCTCTGGCGACTGCCAAATTGGTCTGGAAGACAGACGGGATAAGAGGATTTTACAGAGGGTTCGGCACCACTGTCATGCGGGAGGTAAGGCTTCCATTTGCGCACACCTCAAAGTGACATTTACCGACCACGGGTTTGGTAAAGATACCCTTTACGTCTCTGCAATTCCCGATGTATGAATTTTTCAAGCACCGTCTCTCATATCTCCTGTATCACAAGCCATCCTCTTTACGTCCGTACGAAGCATCGTTATGTGGGAGCGTAGCGGGTGGAATCGCCGCCGCGCTTACGACACCTCTGGACGTTTTGAAGACTCGAGTCATGCTTGATCTTCGGGTGAGTTGCCAAATTTCGCTTCTGAAAATATATCTCTGACCAGTACCCAGGACTCCTCTCACCCCGCCTACCCGCCTCCACTGCGTCGACTTGGACAAATATACATGTCAGAGGGGATCAGTGCGCTGTTTGCTGGGGTCGTACCAAGAACAATGTGGATCTCTGCAGGCGGGGCCGTATTTTTGGGTACGTACGAATGGACCATAGAACGTTTCGGTTCCTCGCATGAACCTTAAGCACCGTACTCGTCACGCGTCACAGCCAAATCCGACATGCATTTTTCGTTTCGCTTCGCCACGTCGGTGGCACCGCGCCCATGCACCTGCGATCTCCGTGTTACCAAGCTTTGGGGCGATCTTTGCCAAGTTATTGATTGTCGCCATGATATCTGCATCTTTATCGGTCCCTCCATGCGTTTTTTTTTGAGTCCCTCTTTTGAATCTCGCCGAATTTGCTTCGGAAAGGTGCATCGTGACCAGCTGCGCACGAGAAATCGGCGGGCGATGCTATATTCGGATGCACATAGCGCCGTTCACGCCTTGTGTTTCCCTGTTAAGTCAAGAATCTTGCAATGCAATCAAGCCCCTATCTTCAGAACCCATCCGGAGAAATGCGTCTGTTTCTGCGCAGTACGTGAACGGCGCGTTCGCTAGTTGTCATTTGCCGAGCGAGCTATCACTACACCTCCAGTCCCGTAATCGTAACCTCCTTGTAAGATCACCCGCAAGTTGTAAGTTTATCCCTTCTCTATCTGTCTGTTTGAAATTTTTTCCAAGTTTATTGACGCGGGCAGTGTGGTACCTGTGACTACGGATGTGAAGTGGGTGGCGGCCTCCCGCTCCATGTTTATCACAAAAGATCACCCGTCAGGGGCAAGTGGGACCTAATCAGACGAGGCGCGAGGCGCCACCGAACCACGTGTTCACAAAAAAAAACGAGACGAGAATGCTTCCCTGGTTCCATCGAGCTTTTTACAATCTTGTCGGAAAAGATGAACGCCTCGTTTTGTGTCCTGCCATTCCCTCGGCAGCTGACTTGCTCATAGGTCAGCTGTGATGACAGGATGTCCGATGGGAAGACCGGAAGATGCCAGTGGTAGCCTGCCGTTTGGGGGAGTTCTTTAGGCGGTCCTCGCTATCAGGTTTGGGGTCGATCTCCCTCCCACGGCGGGGTACCCTATCTTGTGCTTCTCCACACCTCCGGGTCTCTATAAAATAGTTCGGGCAGTTTCAGCCCCTCAAACCATACAAACCCATCCAGTCCAGTTTCGGCGTCATCTGGATTCCGGGGCCTCGCCCCTCGGTCCGTGTATCCGAAAACCGAGCGAACGAGCGAGCGATCGCGTGCGTGTGAGAGTTGTATGTCTGACTATATGTTTATGTGCGTGTGTATAGTGGGTGGGGTTCAAGTGCTATTTGGGTTCACTCTCAGTTGAAAGCTTGTTTTCGCCTAGATTTGTTTGTGGTATCCACTAAATTACGTCGCAGTGGGGCCGTTTTGCATCTAGAGCGCCCTTGGACTCGCCAGCAGGATGGCTCGCCGACGCCGACGCGGCCGCCGCGTGCTTAAGCAGGTTCTAAGTTCTGTTCCCTTGGGCCTCCGAGGCCTCAGGCACCTCGGTGAGGGAGGAGAGGAGGGCGGGCATCAAGCTCCAGATCACTTTCGGTTCCCAACTTCCGTCTAGCGTGTCGATGTGAACTGATAAGGCTTAATAAAGTTCGTCTCAGAAGCGATCAACGTTTATTTGAAGTCTCGGACCTTACAGTTAGTTAGGACACGTTGTGTGATCCTTTGTTGGGTTGGGTTGGGTCGAGGGTCAGAAGGCCAATCAATATTAATCCAGCGGCCAGCCCGATCGTGTGCGCCCGAGAGTGCCGAGAGGGGTGGGAGGGCGTCTGTACACCTCGAGGTGTTCGCCTAATTTTATTTTTCATTTTTCTTGGAATAATCTGCTTCCATGAACGGAGGCAAAAGGGAATCTCCGTTCAATGGGTAAACATAGCAAAAATCAGACATGTATATGGATAAACAGAAATGAGCAGTTCCAGTCCGAGATTCGGTAGATTCATACATATGTATTTATTTTTTATTTTTTCTGGGAACGAGGGGCCACCAAAGACGCATACATGCATCTAGGCAATGCTTTTAAAAAGACCAGTAACAAAATCGGAATAAGAAAAACGGTGCAGGATACATACAGAGCCACCAACGACTAGTTATGGCTGATAGGAACAATACGTGCCAAACGACGCCCATATACATCAGTCGGCAGGTTCGGGGGCGCGGTCACGGACATCCTCCATATCGACATCTCTTTCGACGTCACCTTCGGAATGGGTAAGCGGTCCACGTCGAGGCACGTCCACCTCTACGCCCGAGCCGTGGCCCTGTGGCCGCCCGCCCGAGATATCCCGTTCATAATACATCTCACGGGGGCTGCGCCGGGGTGGCGAGGCAGAGCGAGATCGTGGCGACAAGGAGCGCGATGCCGCCGGGTGGGGGGCGAGTGGCGCGTCATTATGGTGATATCCTCGAGGCTCGCGGCCATGAGACACATAGCCGTCACGCTCATCGATTGGGTAACGCGAGCGTGTGCTTGCATAGGGCGGACTAGCACCGCGATGAACAATGTCACCGCCTTCGCGCTCTCGAATTCTCTGTCCTCTTTCTCGTTCCCAATCTTGCTCACGCTCACGATCGCGGAACTCTCGTTCGTGATCACGTTCCGGCTGGCCATAATTGCTAACATTCATCCGCTGGTGATTATGAACTTGGATCGATGCCCTCGAACTAGTGGGCGACCGCGAGTGCGAGTGCGACGAAGGCGAGTGAGAACCCGGAGGCGGCTGTGTAGGCGGCTGTAGTCGGGAAGGAGGCGGTTCATAGGCATTCGAGCGATGTACCCGTCGCTCGCGTTCAGCGGAGTGATAGCCATGTGAGTATTCGCGGTACGTAGGGGACGCAGCTTCCGGCACGACCTGTTGGATGTGAGAATACCCCGAAGGCGGGGTTTGCAGGGGAGCTGGAGGATGAGCTCCTCGTGAGCGGGAACGAAAATGCGAGGGCGTCGCAGGAGAGTGGGAATACGAATTATGCGAACTCTGGTGTCGGTCGTAAGAGTGCGAGGGTTCCAGATGCTGCGCAGACTGCATAGCTGGCGGACCTTGTGGCCGAGAGTCCCGATGTCCAGCAGGATACCTCGAAGGCACCGGCATGGGCGTGTGGCCCCCAGGGGTCGAAGGATGGCCTGGTCCTAGTTCAGCGACTTGCACGGGTTGCCCATCGGTCCCAGTCACAACCCGGAGGGGTATACCATGAGACCTGTACCAGTCCACAGCAGCGGGATCATTTGGATCAACAGCGACGAGATTAGGCTCGACAGAGTCCCTAGACTGTTGGTGACTGTATGACTGGTTGTGGGGTGGTGGGTACGAATGGACGGGGGGCGTAGTGTGTGTGTTAGGGAACGACTGACGTGAGGAAAGACGTTCATACAAAATACTGCGGTGCGTTTAGCCAAATTCAAGCACATTTCACACCAAAACCTACGCTCGCTCTAGCCGGAGGCGCTGGATATTCCGTTTAGATTGCAGGATCTTTACTTGTAACTTGTCATTGTCCTGTTCCCAGTTGGCTGTGTATAAGCCAGCTAAGCAGAAATTGCGTCACGTTGACTCACCATATCTATTTCTTTGACCTTTTTCTTAAGCTCCCTATACTTGACCTTGTATTTGGCATCTTCTGCGCCCGCTGCGATGCCTTGCGTGTAATTCTTTGATTTTTGTCTATTGTTCGCCATTTGGGCGGATTGAGGAAAATGTGAAGGGCCTGGAGAGGGCTGACGAGACATCGCACTATGCAATGAGGACGTGTAGAAATGCGGTGTCGTTGGAAACGGAGCCGGGGACGGCTGTATAGTGGTTGACGTTGACGGGGACAGGCCGTTTCGTTTCGCGAGGGATGCAGCGCCTCATATTGTTGGCATTTGCTCTCTCACATTCGGCGTTTTGCGCTGCATAGACGCTCGTCTCACTCAGACGCCGACGTGGCGGCAAAATTAGTTGATTTGATTTGATTATTGCCGTCCCTGCCCTCAAACCAGCCCGGTTGCGTTGGTCGAGATGTGATGTGAATGTCGATCCCAACATTATCTCTTTTTATTCTTACTAGGGACGCTCGATTCTCCGACCTGATGCACAGACATCTTCGCAGTAAAACGCGTTTCTCACTGCGCCCTAATAGACAAATCCCGGAATATCCCCATCTCATCTGCAACTCTCCCCCCTCAACCCATTTCTCCCACCCGTGCCTCTTCTTGGCACAAGGCACACTGACTACCTCTTAGTATGCGGAGCCGCGTCGCATCGAGTCTGGACTGCCTGATCATGGCTGTGTGTTCACAATTGCTTCGCTTCTACTGCTCCCATTCCGTAATGTAATGACACCGCGGGGGTCATCGCACAGGATACTTGTTCACCCGTACCGGCTCTCCGATGGCCTAACAGATGGGCCACTGCAAACTGATTGAGTTGACGCTCCACAGTTCAGCACATAGACTAAGGCCAAGTGACTTCACCTCCGAGGGATCCCGATTGAGACGAATTTTAACTCACCTGCGCAGCAGGGAAATCTTTCCCGTCTTCTGTGATACTCGGAGCCATACTCTTCTACTTGGCGCAGCCGGTCAATCCTAGGAAACTAAAGCACAGACATGAGTCAATTTGTTTTGTCGGGCGCATTGCCGTATTACTACTAAGCCGGCGATAGGGAGTCGGTTTGGGCACAAGTTACTGTTAAGACTAGATACGGAACTATCCGCTGCATGCGCATACAGCGCCAGTGCCCCTTCATCCAGTCCACTGCACAGGTATTGTATCTATCTAGCTTGAAGTTACACGTCATGCATCATCAACGGTGTGGGACGATGATATTCATTCATACGATCTACAGTCTGAGCGATGTGGGGCGGTGAGGAATGTTGGCAGACAATCGGCAAACTTTGATGTCCGACATGCGTGCCTTGCGTGTTGCAAATCGTTAGTACAGAATGGCTGATGCGCTACCAGTGAATGGTGCGACCTGGAATACATACTGTTCCCATCACCAATCGGTCGGATTCGCTAAGAAGCTGCTCGAAACACCAGTTAGGAGTCATCCGCTACATCTGGAAGCACTGTCACAGGTGTGAAAAAAAAAAATACTTTGATTGGGACGAACTGGACGAATGGATTGGACGACTTATGGTTTGCCGACGGCGCATATACCCAGTTTGGGAAGTGCAATGTCACGTGGCGCCATCAGTACTTTCCACGGTCGGCTCACGTAGACGTGTCTAACAACATTTACCATCATCTCCGAGTCGGTCTTCCACATGCTCTCTCCAAAGGTTACTATTGGCTGACCACGCCTTTCTGTAGTGTCTACTTCTTTCAGACAGTTAGTCGCGTGTATTGTATCACTTTCTTCTCTCTGACGGATAATCATTTTACAGGGATATGCCCCCCGTTGGGGGGTTTGAAGCTCTGAGGTATAAACGGAATCTTCCATTACGCGGTCCGAGCGGGTTAGCCATTCTTGGAGGTGTGACCGCCCTGTGCGCATATGGATTTTATCGTGTCGGAAAGGGAAACATTGAGAAGAGGTGCGTGCTCTCAAAGGAAGTGTGATTGGGCGAACCATTCCGGTCTGTGGGACGGCAAACGTGTCAAGTGATTCGTTGAGCCCAACGGGGAACGTGGCGCTACACGGGATCCGGCCGTGTGACGCATTGACGCAATGATTTTGGTTGGGATGCCTTATCATGGTTATGGATCGGGCCGTGGCTTGTGACGTCCGGAATCGGGAAGGGGGCTAACAAACGATTGCTCTTTCTAGGGAACTACAGAGAGAGAAGACTTGGTCGCGTATACACCTCGTTCCACTTCTACTCGCTGAGGGTGACAGGGATGCATATCGACGGGAGCAAGCGGCTCTGGCGCGGGAAAAGGAGATAATGAAGGATGTCAAGGACTGGGAGGTACGATGATGCCTCGTCTGAATGAATGCCCGATTGGCTCACTGATAGCGCGTGCTGTTGTTTTCCGAAATACCCCTGAACCGCTCAAGGTGGGAAAAAGTGTCTATAAGAATCCACGTTACCAGTCATCGGAGTATATTGTAGTTCTGTAGGCGGAGGGAACCGAGTCGGCACATGCACACGGTGAAACACCTTGTTGATCTCTCCTGAACGGTTTATATAATCTCTGTGCGCGCTGTAATGTAAGAGAGAGAGCAAAGGCAACAGAGCGGTGGCGGTGCAAAATGCAGCCCCGAAGGGTCGGGAAGCAGATACCGATGATGGTATATAATTAGGGCCGGGAGTCAGGACCGGTGGATGGGAGGGATATGCCCGATCGAGATATTATCGGGGCTTGAGATAATATATTAATAATAATTTTTGGCATGGCAAAGAACCGGACGCCACCGGGTTGGAACCAGGAGAGCCAAAGAAGGAAGGCAGCGTGATCGTGCTGTCTTGGGTTGGGAGTTGGGAGAGGTGACTCCGGGCTAGAAGAGTATATGCGCGTCTGCGTCTGCCACTTGTCTCTCTGCCAATCCGCATTGCCGCCCATCAAATCAATAGTTCTTCGGGTTCGAGTCAGCCGCCGCAACCGCAACCTCACCCTCGCCCTCACAGATGCTCAGATTGTTCAGGCAGATCCACTCTTCTCTGCGCTCACGCTCACCACTGCCCCCTCCTCCCCTATATAATCGTCCCCTCCCGCCCTCTCGGCGTTTCTCTTCCGCCCCTATGCTTCCCGTCTCTGCCTCTCCGCCCCTAATGCACGATCGCTCTCCCTTTGCCGATTATCCCCGACAGTCCTTCCCCCCCGACTCCCCCGTCTTTGACTCGGAGCATCTCATATTCGGTCCCCTTGACATCGACGATAGTCGCAGGCACGACTCTGCCCTCCCCTTTCCTTGGGACGCCACCGGTGCTCTCCCTACCTCCCCCGCCTCTGCTCACTCGATCACCGCTTCCCCCGCCTCCTCGGCCAGTTTGCCCGATTTTTCTAATTCTCCTCCATCGAGTGATTTGAGTCTCACTCCTGGTTCCTTCCCCGGTCTCCCTGATGCAAATCCCACCTTTCTCGACTTGGATGACCACAGTCTGTATGCCAACTGGCTCGTGGACGACCTATCCACCGCGCCATCCGCTTCCGTTCCAATCGTCTTACCCTCCCCACTCCCGGATCCTCACCCCCCACCCCAGGCCACGCTTACGCCATACGGTGATAATCGTTTGTTTGCCTTCCCCAAGATGCCTGCCCTTTCACCCTCTCTTGAGTTTGCCATACTCCAACCCTTACCGCGTTCTGTCGAAGAGACTCCCATCGTATCCATCTCCCCTCCCCAGGTTTCCCAGCCTGCATGGGCTACGCAGCTCTGGAATCACGCGGACTCCGCAGGCACCAATCTCTCCCCGATGCCGCAACTTCTCCATCCCCCTGATGAATCAGACAAATTTGCTACGCAGCGTCCGCAGCGCGGTCGCAACAACTCGTTTCCCGTACATGCTATCTTCCAATCTTCAAGTGCACCCCCTGGATTCCAAGTTCACACACCTCCCTTGACACGCGGGTACTCTAGACGCGCCGAATCTGTTGGTATGGACGAAGATCCCGATGCGACCGTACGACGGAAGAGGAAAGTTTCTGATACGGGGCCGTTGATGAACGGAGACCAGACACGACAGGCGGAAGGTATGTATTTCTTTACTTTTCATTTATGAATAAGGGTCATTCTACTAACACGAGTTTCCATTTGCGACTTAGTTCCGCAAAAGTCTCTCTTGCGACCTCCCAAGCTAGCACCCTCTGCATGGCAGCTCTACTTTACAGACTGGATCCAGCGACATCAAGCATCCAGCTCTCGCAAACTCAATGTAGCCCAGGCGGCAAAGGAAGCCGGAGTGGAGTATGCCAGGCTAAGACCCGAAGAGAAGGAGGTGTGTCTTTATTGTCTGCCCACTCCATGTGTCACCCCTTGGCTTACTCATTATCATTAGCCTTACAAGCGACGATCCCTTGCTATGAAGGAGATTAGGGAACGCGAACTCCATGCATATATGAGCTCGCTAACTCCAGAGGACATCAAGCGCGAAAATGTCTTCCGTGCTGCACAACGCAAGGCAGGTAAATCGCGAAGAGGGAATATTAAAGATCCAAATGCTCCTAAAAAGCCCCTGAGCGCGTACTTCATGTTCCTGCAACGCATTAGATCGGACCCTGTCCTAGTGAAGGAGGTATTTGGTGATGAGACAGAGACGACAAAGCAAAGTGTTCTAGCTGCGGAGAAATGGCGCTCGATGACAGATGATGAGCGCAAGGTGTGTGACAACGAATTTATTCCGTCATTTCGAGCTGACAATATATTGGAAAAGCCTTTCCTCGCCCAAGCTGAGCAAGAGAAGCTAGAGTATGAATCGGCTCGCAAACTGTACGAAGAGGGCACCACGGGCTATGGTACCAGCATTAGCTTCAGCGTTCTACCAGAGAGCCCATTCCATTCGACTGCCGCTGTCCCAATTCGGCCACTGCGACCGATCAAGAAGGGCGTTGTTGTCGGGTCGGGGGCAAGCGGTGATGCCCTTTACGATTGATCAGGGTACCTCCCATCTTCCCCTTTGGGGAATCGTCCGACTAGTGAATTTTTGTTTACCTTTCTCAAGGTGATTGATATGAACTCGTTGGATACACGACACGATACCTGCATTTGTATGATATCTTGAACTTCCTTTTTTTTTTTTCTTTTTTTCCTCTCCTGGGGGGACGACTAGAAGAGAATGGTTTTATTCTCAGATACGTCTTCCACCATACTCGTAGTCGTTCCTTTACGCTTGACCTTTGATGAATCTTGACGGACCCGGGTGACGATGTATACCTGTATACCACTTTGTTGTATTCATAATTCCTCTTCTCCCCCTCTACTTACTACGTCATGACTGCTATGAAGGATAGATCGAATACAGAAATTCTTAGGGAGATAAGTGCAGATGAGCGACCATTTTCTGATGCGGAGCGCCATCCTCATCAAATTCGTCACCCTAAGGTGGGACAGTGACAGGAGTGGGATACGGCGGGAGTGCGCCGACGGACGTACTCACCTCAGGGGCATAGCCAAATCTAGTGGACAATAGAGAACGAGGCTGTGAGAAGAGCGAAGGAGGTTGTGAAAGGAATCTCGAGCTTACTTGGCATAGAACGCTTTAGCGGGGACCTGTGCGTGACAGATAACTTTGACAGTGGCAGTCTGCTCACCGCGTGACAGCGTGTCGGCGATGACCCACTGGTGGAGCGCGAGCACGAGCTCACGACCGAAGTGGTGCTGACGATATTCTTTGAGAACGGCAAGGCGGCTCAGTTTGTAATAAGGGACGGTTTCAGAAGAAGTTCGGGAGGCGCGAATCGTCCCAATCGGTTGAAGAGAGGGGAGGAGGCGGAGTAAGAAGTGCTCAGCTGTCTCGTCTAGTCTGAGAAGGAGCGGAAATAAGCAAAACCCTTGACCATCAAAGCGAAAGCGAACAGATATACAGTACTTGTCGATCTCATTATCCAGCGGGAAACCCTGTTCACGATGGAAGACGTCAATTCGGACGTCGTAACATTGCTGGCGTAGCTGCTCTCGGCCAGTTTGTCCCACGGACGGGATGAGAACGATTTCATGTAACATTTCCGGCCTGACGCTGACGCTGACCGTCGACCGTCGACTTCGACTCGCTCTCGGCCTTTGCCGGCGCGGACCTGCTCTCTCTGCGCAGAGCTCGCCCTCGGCCTCGACAACGACGACGACGACGACGACGACGAGTGCCTCTTCGCTGATGGTCGAACCGTTTCTCGCTGTAACCAACTTCCTTCTCCCACACTCAATATCGTCATCTCGCCCGCTTC
>QFEA01002274.1:116510-151942 GCA_003315975.1 Lactifluus echinatus
CTCGGCCTCGACAACGACGACGACGACGACGAGTGCCTCTTCGCTGATGGTCGAACCGTTTCTCGCTGTAACCAACTTCCTTCTCCCACACTCAATATCGTCATCCCGCCCGCTTCTCACTCTCCCCACTCGCATCATGCCTCGGCTCCTTTCACTTTCATATCCCGCGTCTTCGCAGCCCGACGATTCTCACTCCAAACGCTCAAAAGGGAAGGGAAAGGCGGTCGTCGGAGATGTCCATAGCGTGTTCGAACGCTCAGACTGGTTGCAGTCTGCCCACCGTATGTTGTTCTGCCCTTCCACGCGTATCCGGACATGTCATTTATGCTATCGATTCAGGTCCTACCCCTCCCCGCATTAGCAGCCCTTGGCCCCAGCGGCACCGCACACGACCGACTTTGTCCGACGCCCCTCTCGTCTTGAAACGCAACGGCGTGCGCTCTTTTAGCTTTCAGGCGCAAGCAGTACTGCACAGCGACGCCCGTCAGAGTCAGACGCTGCATGCACCTGCTTCCTCCATACTCGATCGCTTCATTAATGGCGAGCCCTTGCCCAACTCTTCCCAGCTCGTCGATCTTAAATCCGCCTGGGGCGCCTTCACAGAATTCCGCAAACAGTCTTCCCCTCTAGATTCTTCCGTGGTTCTCGGTTTTGTCGATCGGGCGCTGTCCGCCGTCGAGGGAACTCTCACACAAAGGGACAAAATGCGTGAATTGATCAGGTGGTTAGTTCGTTTACGGCGCGCCCTCAGGCTACTTGGTGATATCGAACGTCTTCCTTCGGCCGACTCCGTCCATGTCTTGTGTCTTTTGGCCCGCATAGAAGCTTTGCTGGGTCGCTTCGACGAGGTGGCTGCGTATCTTCGCCGCATACCGGATCTGTACCGCTACAATAACCCCCCCAATCTCAGCTCTCCAACAGCCAGGATGACAGAAACTGTCCTACAGGCGATTTTCCGCCATCGTGGCGCTGTCGCTGTTCTGGATTTCATCGTTTCTCAGTGGCATACCCTGGGCTGGTCCGTCAACTGGTCACCATCACGGCGAACTTCCGGGACGCCTGCCATGCTAAGCGATATCGCATTCAGCATATTTGACCACATTCCATCACCCGTGTCAATGGTCGCAAACAAAAGCGGCAAGTCCGATAAGGACATCGC
Source organism: Lactifluus echinatus (assembly GCA_003315975.1). Lineage (NCBI taxonomy): Eukaryota > Fungi > Basidiomycota > Agaricomycetes > Russulales > Russulaceae > Lactifluus > Lactifluus echinatus. Next base: position 117,670 of record QFEA01002274.1, read on the forward strand.
CCGCGCTGGATCGCTCCTCATCAGGTACCTCATTCGACGGCGAGTTCCCGAAGATGCTCTGGCCGTTTACAGAGAAATGCGGCGGCATTCGATCGATATCAACCCCCCATTAAAGTTGTGGCTTGTCCGAGCCCTTGTACAGGGCCATGCCATCGAACAGGCAAACGTACTCTTCTCCGAGATATCGGCGTCGGCCCCCTTTGGTCATGAAAACGAGCTTTTCCTCGCGACTGCCCTTTACCTCTTTGCCAGTCAGGGTGACACCACGCGTTCGGAGGCTGCTTTCAAGGCATTGGAGGACCGAGGCATGGCTAGCTCACGAGCCGTTGGATTGCGACTTATTGCACACGCTCATAATGGTGACGTTGAAACTATCGTTCGCCATTTTCATTACCATTTTCCTCGAAGTACCAAAACGGAAGAGCGACCAGATATATACCACTATACCGCCGTCCTGATGGCACACTCCAAGGCGTGTGACAGCGCAGGCTTGAACAAGTGGCTAGGAAAGATGGTCGCGGATGGCGTGATGCCCGATCGTCACGTATACAACATATTATTGGAAGACCGTGCACAACGCGGCAGGTTTGAGGATGTTGCCTCGATCATCGAAGAGATGCGCCTCCATCAACTCCCTCCGCTCGCCGAAACCTATACGACGGTTATCACCGCCCTTGCAAAACGCGGAGACCCTGTCGCAGCGGAGGCTTTCTACAAAAGGGCTCTCCGAGAGGATGTCAAACCGGACAGGCAAATGATTGCGTCTCTAATGACGGCTCATTCTGAGGTTGGCTCGTGGAAAGGTGTCATCAGGGTCTTTGACTACCTGACCTCATCCGACGACCGCCATCTCCGGCCACGAATTGACATTTACAACATTCTTCTAAGGGCATATATGCTCGCTGGTTCCCCCTTTGAAGTTGTCTCTGATGTGTTCCAGAAGATGGAACAGTCCGGCGTCCGGCCCACCGTGCATACGTTCTCGATCTTGATCAAATCCGCATGCGACTCGGGTCAGATGGACGTAGCAATGCGCTTGTTTATGGAATTGGATGGCATCGCACAGCTGTGGGAAACCGGCTACAAGATGAATGTCTACGCCCTCACCATTCTCATGGAGGGATACTTGCGTTTGGGAGATCGACTAAAGGCCAAAGAAATTTACGATGAGATGCTGTATCGCGGTATTGCTCCCACGTCTGTCACATATAGTTCGATCCTCAAGGCGTACGCATCTGAGCATCGTTTCGAGAGCGTTCAACTTGCCTGTGATTTTATGAAATCTCTCGTCGAGTCTCCGGATCAGTCCCGGAAGTGGCTTTCGGCGTCTTACAGCAGGTTCTCTGGCTTCGAGAACATCTATAGCCCCTTGATGACTATGTTCGCTCGCAGGGCCAAGCCGGAACGGGTGGAAGAGCTAATGGACGACATGGTCATGACAGGGGGCAAACGGACACTCTCGACCCTGACGCTGCTACTAAACGCCTACAGAAATGCGGGCAATGTAGACGAGTGTCGACGGGTATGGGACGAAATTGTTCCCGCTGCGCTGCGCTTCTTTCAGACTGGGGAACTCTTTGGCGACTCAGATGCCGACCTTCCACGCCAGGACCTACAGCGCAAGTCCAATATCATCTGTGTGCCCCTTTCGATCCACATTGATGCGCTCTCGGCCGCCGGAGAGCATGCGGAAGTGGCCGACGTGTGGAAAGCGGTCCGCGCACATGGCTTCGGGCTAGATTCCCACAACTGGAATCACCTGATAGTCGTCCTCGTACGTGCAGGCGAGATCGAACGCGCGTTTCAGATTCTGGAAAAGGTCATCATACCCTTGGGTCAGCAGCGCCCGACGATGATGACGGTGATGACGAAGCATCCAATGGCCACGCGTGAGGCTGCGCCACGAACACCTCTGTCTTATGACGAAGTTCCACCGCCACAGGGTGATGCTAATACTACAACCGGCGCTAGTAGTGGCCCTAGCGCCCCCCTGACGATCGACGCCGCCGCGCCCTCCCGGATGTACGTTTCTGCCACGGAACGGGCATCCGTTGCGCAATTGGCTAAAGAGCATGTTGGGCGCGCCCTGAACTTCCCACCATCATCCCCGGTGGAGGACTCGACTGCCAACAATAGCGCCCAAGGGCAGCCAGCTCCCCGTCCCGATTTCGCCCATCCCCTGCATATCTTGCAGCAAATTTTGCCGTCTTGGAATATTTGGCAACCACACGCGGCCGTCGTGACATTGTTAGTGGACGTTCTGGATCAGCTGGAGGCTGGACACATGATTCCGCCAGTTCCGACTGGGCGCCTCAGTGGCGTAGAAGCTGCTGCATCGACAGCTTGGCAAGAGGGGGAGAGCGAGGCGGCAGCGGCGAGAACCCTGCTGAGAAGGATACATGTGTCTTGCCCACATGCAGTTACCATAGTTAGGCAGTACGAGTACAGGATACGTGTACGCCGGGAGTTGGCGAAAATGGTGGATGAGGACTAGATCGCACTTTAGAACTTGACAAGCACTAGTACAATTATTATTTACTCCACTTCCCCGAACGAAACAGTAACAACACACAGAGAGAATGGGAATACGACTAAACTCGTACTGTACCAAGCGCGCGTGGAGCGCTAGCCCTAGAAACTCAGCCACCGTCCGAATCGTCATCATCAGAACCATCGGATCCAGCCCTGCGACGCCGTCGTCCATGTTTACTCGAGCCATGCCGGTTTCGCTATAGATTGCGCACGTCATGGTATCACATTAGTCCCGGGCGAACACAAACGCCACACCAAATATGTATTGAAAGAGATGCGTACCAGTGGCAGCTTCTGCCCTTGATTCCCGAAGGCAATTGAGAGCGCAGTTGTATCTGACGTGTTCGGATCAGAACTTTTCGTTGAAAGGGGTCTGTGGGAAAACAGGAGCACAAGCGGGCTGCTCCGTCATCTATGTGTGTGTGGCGTCTTCACTCACCGGGCACGCCAGGGAAGCGTTTAGCAGAGTAGACATCAAATGCCTGCGTGTAGGTCTGGGCAAGGATGGGCGACACATCATTGTGGACCTGAAGGGCGCCGTTCTCGGGCGCAGGTAATCTATTCGGATGCCGGATCGATAAAGCCGCAATCAGCGTACCAATTACGATGATAGGGGCGGAATTTGCGCGCTTGCTAGGCGCACAGAAATGGGAGAAGACTCACGCGCCAACATTCATGAGTCGTAATCTGAGACGAAAACGGCCTGTAGACAGACGCGCACATATACAGAGAGTAAGAGAGACAGAGACAGACATCGGACACAGTTAGCACGTCGAAACTCAAAAAGGACCCGCACGGTGGAAAAAAAAAGGGGGGAGAGGGGGGAAGGGATCGGGTCTTGGAAACATGTTGTATACCGTACCTTCAGTCCGAATTGATAGATCCTGGAAGAGGAAAAACACACCGGGTTTGCGGTGTTCGTCAAGTAAACGGCAAGCGTTCGCTGATAACGGGCCGACCAGCGTGCGGGTGTAGACATGTCCCGGTAAGGGGGCGTTTGCCATTGGACTTGAAGAGCTTGACGGGGATACGTCACCATCTCGCATTTGTTGCTGGGCAATCGAAGCGGATGCATACATAGACTGTTCAGGCGAAGCAGGGTGATTAAGAGGCGGCCCAGATTCTGCACGACTGGCACTGGCAGATATCGGTATATCCTGATTCAGCCGTGTGGGGCCACCATTGGGGAAAACACGCGCGTGCGACGGCGGAGAGACAGGCTGCGGCCACGAGGGCGGAGCTTCTTGGAGCCCAATGCTCTGGTATTGTGTGGGTAGTGTACCAGAAAGGGAAGGATCAAAGGTAGATGGAACAGAGGTAGACGAGATGGTGGAATGCCCCTGGGCGTCTAATGTACCGTACGATGGGCCAGGCGCCCAAGCGCGATACCCATTTGTACTAGCATCCTGGGTGGCGGGTACGCCGTTAGGGTTCCATCCATCCGTGTGTACAGGGGACACCGGGGCCGGACCTGCCATGCCGGTGCTCAAGCCAGAGGACATGGGGCGAACGGGGTAAGTATGGGCGGCTTGGGCGGTTGTACTGGCGTAGGTCAGATCTGGATTGTCAGCTACGGCATTATATGCAGGTACAGGTTGCAGAGCTATTGGATTGCTTCCGGTATCGTGCTGCTGATGAGCGAAAGGGTAGGGTCCACCGTCGTACCCTGTCGCTGTCGGGACGTGGGGAAGGCTGGTCATCTAGAGTTCATGTGTTAAGCCAAGGGCAAGGAACATTCCAGCGCCTGAACCAACCTGATCGTCGACAGACAGTCGCATCGAATATCTAGAGTTTGGCGGCGCGGTTGGCTGAGAAGATGTCTCTTCTCCGGAATGTGGTGTGACAGGATGGTTGGGTCTCCGCTTCTTTGGTGCGTGGGCCGCGCTGTAGCGATCCGACGACGTGGGATGGAGCACGAGGTTCCTGTCATATTTCCCATCTGGCGACCAAAGATCCGCCGTAACCACGAAAAAAGAACAGTCGATATCGCTTTATTCATGAGCGGATCAGAGGGCACAGATGCAGGCACAATAAAACAGTTGCTCACTCATCATTCACTAGCGTGTGGTCTTCGTTTTTTATTACTAATTTTGCCACAGTTGCGGGGGCTAGAGGTCGCCGATCCTGGTAGGAGGATAGAGGTTTTACGTGTGGAATAAACTACAATTAGGCTAGATGTAGGCGTACTTTATCCCCAAAGCCGCACATCCGAGCTCGGATGGGCTCTTGGGCGACCTCTAATGAGTAGAACCTGCATATTGGGGGTCAGCCGGAAAACATGGATGCAGTTCGAAGGAGGACAAACCTCCGGTTGAACCAGGAGCCCCACGTCTCTGGGCCGTCAGCACTGAGAGATGTGTTCTCTCTGTGTGGTGCCAAGGCGACAGTACCATTCCGATCGTTCAATTTCTGGATCATGACTCCGAGGGAGAACGGAAGAACGGATAGGGAGGGGGGTGTATGCGCGGATGTATGCGCGAGGAATGGTGACAACTATGGATAAAAAGGGGACGGAGACGGAGAGGACGTTGTGTTGTAAACGGGAAAACGTAAAACGTAAAATAGGCAGCGTGGCGTCGTTTGATCTCAGACTGAACCACGACCCCATGGACCAATCTCTTGCCAGGCGGTCGCTTCAGGAGCTCATCAAGCGCGACGACCTCAAGAACAAGTCCTGCATCGACTGCGGCAACCCCAATCCCCAGTGGGCCTCCCTAAGGTGCGCCTCATTCGGCCTCTCTTCGCCTGTCACCCATCCGCCAATCTGCCCGCCGCCATCATTGGCAGCTTCGCCGTATTCATCTGTCTGCAATGCGCCGGGATTCACAGAGGTTTTGGCGTGCACGTCAGGTGAGCTCATTTCTGTCGTTCCCTTCACCCTTCTTTAGCGACCGCTCTCATTCCCAGCTTTGTCCGTTCCGTATCGATGGATACCTGGCAGGAGGATCAAATTCGGAGAATGAAGGTATGACATACATCCTCCCCAAATAAGTTTTATCTTTCTAAAGTGGTAAAGATTGGAGGAAACGGCCCATTTGTCGCGTTTTTACAGGCATATACCCCTGCAGAACAAGGCGGTTACAAAGAGGGCATGTCGATCCATGATAAATACCATTCTTGGGCCGCGACCCAATATCGCGAAAAGGTCCGAAATTTAGAATCGTACCGTCCCCGCATCTTCTCTCATCCCCGTGACCCGGTCTCTTCAGCTAGATGCAGAACTTCAGGATAAACCCTGGTCTCCTTCGGCACCGCCGGAAGGCTTCGCATCCCCACGCAGCGGCGCTGGCACCCCAGGAAGTCGTCCGTCTTCTGCGCAAGGCCTGCGCAAGTCGCGTGCTTCCGCTCGTACCGTCGCGAGCACGGCTATGCGCGCCGATTCCGCCTCTCCGTCGCCCACATCGAACCCGGTTAGCCCGAGCCCGAATGGTGGCAAACCGGTCGATCAGAAAGCAGCCAACGAGGCGTATTTTGCCACACTCGGATCGCTTAATTCCGCGCGACCTGATGACTTGCCACCCTCGCAAGGCGGGCGCTACCAAGGATTTGGCAATACACACGACCCACCTTCTGGTTCTCAGCATCCGTCCTATGGTCTCAGCTCCCGTGCTGCTCCCAGCCTCTCGGAATTTCAGGAGAGACCCATATCCGCTCTCTCGAAAGGATGGTCTATTTTTTCGTCCGCGGTCGTGGGCGCGTCTCGTGCGGTCTCGGAAAATGTTATCCAGCCTAGCGTCGAGCGTGTCAAAGACCCCGCGTTCCAAGCGAGTGTACGAGGTTATGTTGACGAAGCAAGTCGACGCGCTGGCGAAGTTGGTAGCTCTGTGAACCAGTGGGGCAAATCACAACTTGGCGTCGACGTTGCGGACCAGATAGGTGGCATGGTGGACACCGTACGTGATCGTGTAGGAAGTGGACCTGCTCGTAGTGGGTACAGCTCCGTATACTCGGGTGGCTTGCACGAGGAGGAAACGTCAGCTCTCTACCGCGACCACGAGGAAGACGATGATGACCTGTTCGGCGAGTATCGCGGTACAGGCACTCACCAGTCTGATGCACCTAGTACCCAGGTGGAGAACGCAAAGGCCCCTGCAGGACCTGCCAAGTCAACAGATGGTGGCTGGGATGCTGGGTGGGAGGATTTTTAACTAGAAGTGTATTTCCGGGCCGGGTAATACTTTTTTGCACTCCCTCTCCCTTCTCCTTCTCTTTCCCCCCACACATCGTTATGATCACACCTACACTTTCTAATCCACTGAAACTCCCTCTCTCCGAAGAGGATCTCGACACTATCAATACGTACCTGAGGACGCTTACACCAGAGGAGATCTTGCGATGGGCCATCGAACACATTCAGGACTTGTATCAGACAACTGCCTTTGGTTTGACTGGGCTTGTTACGATCGATATGTTATCAAAAATCACCACAGCGCCCCCGCCTCTCATTTTCTTGGATACCCTCTACCACTTTCCCGAGACGTATGAACTTGTTGAAATAGTCAAGGCTCATTACAGTATACCGGTTATTGTTTACAAGCCCGAGGGATGCGCGATCGTGCAAGATTTTGAGAATAGATATGGCGAACGTCTTTGGGAGCGTGATGAAGGATCGTATGACTATGTGGTGAAGGTTCGCTCAAGGACCTAATCGCTGTGCTCATAAGGCCCAACGTTGAAAATTTCTCATCTAGGTGGAACCCGCAAGGCGGGCGTATGCTGAACTCGGCGTGAAAGCAGTGATCACAGGTCGGCGAGCTTCGCAGGGAGGTGCCCGCGCGTCGCTACAGCCTGTCGAGGTAGACGAAACGGGGCTGCTCAAGCTGAACCCGCTCTTTGCGTGGACCCTCGAACGTGTAGAGTCGTATATTAAAAGGAACGACGTGCCGCACAACAAGCTGCTGGAGCAGGGCTATCGCAGCGTCGGTGACTGGCACAGCACGATAAAGAGCGGCGAGGGCGATGCGGGGGAGCGCGCCGGCAGATGGGCCGGCCGCGACGGAAAAACAGAATGTGGATTACACGAGGACTACTTCAAGATGAAGATAAAGGCGAAGCAGACTGTTGTATAAGTTGTTGTGCTGTGTGCTGTAGCTGTACAGTACCGATGAACCCGATACGCAACCGCGACTACGACTTCGGTTAATTTCACTTTCTTTCACTGCGACTGCGAACTCGCCACTTTGCTCCAAGACCTCTTCCACTGCCCTTCAAGTGGTACCCTGAGGAACACAGCATACAGCCGTGTGATGTCCCGCCTCGTGGGCACGGTGAGTATACATATGCGTGGGCTCATGGCGCCGCATTGCCTCAGACTCTGGCTTCCACAGCCTTACGCGCGCCTGAGGCGTGCCCAAACCCAAAGCTTGATCATCCACCAACTCAGGCCGGGGGGAGGTCCCGCACTTAAATACGCCTCCTCGATTCCTCGCAGACGTCTGAGCACCCGTAACGAGCGCACACTCCCCGACCACGACACCAAAGCCATCCAAGACACCTTCGAAGGTCTTCTCCTAATGTCTCTCCTCAAGTATGTGGCTTTGGCAATGCTTCCTTCACCTCTTACATCTTTCTAGGCCTGACTTTGGGCCGAGCGGCCTCCCGCTCCTTCCGAAGATCAACTCGTCCGATATCGAAATGCGCGTCTTTACACATCGCAGTTATGCTGCGCGGCCCACGCACGTCTTTGAAGATTCGCCTGAGGACCCAAGCCCTGATAACGAGCAGTCAGTCCTCCTCCCATGATCCATTTCCCGTCCCCCCCCACTTTACCCTCGACGTTTACGGTCCCGCCTATTAATCGTAACAGGCTCGAGCATGTCGGCGACCAGGTGCTCGGTCTTATCGTCACTGATCTCCTGCAGGAGCTCTTCCCATACTTGCGTGTGGGCCCATCCACAGTGCGTCAGCGTGCATGCGTGTCTGACCCACCTTAACCCGACTCACTTTCCAGAAAATGCGGGCGCTTGTCGTAGGTAATAGCACGCTGGCTACCATGTACGACAACACACCTTGTTCCTGTATCGAGCTGACACTGTTCAATTGCAATCTTCCCCTTCCTCACTACTTCACCAGCGCCGTGCAATACAAACTTCCGGATCGCCTCCGACTGCACCTGGCGCAATCTGTCACCTTGAAGGCGTCCACCCACGTGCAAGGTACGCGTGCCGAAAACACACGCGACACGTTAACTTATCCCCTTTACCCTATCCGTCCCGGATCAATTTCCCTTTAACCTCGCTCTATCTCCATTTTCCAACTCCAAAAAAAAAAGCCGATGTGTTCGAGGTATCTGTCAACCAACTCTCCTGTCCTTTTTAAGATGCAGGACGTCTAAATTTTTCTTCTTTGTTTGTTTGTTTGTTCTTTCGAAATAGTCTTACGTTGGGGGGCTCTACAAGGACCAGGGCCTCGCTGCGGTAAAGGTCTGGCTCGACAAGCTCTTCACCCCCTACGTGCGCGAGGCGTATCGCATCGTGCGCGAGCAGCATGGGTTGCTGCCCGTCGGCGCTAACAACGAGCTGCAGGCGGCGATCGCCGCACACACACCCCCGACCCCCCCTCCCGAGTCCCGCAGGGCGCTCGCTAACGCAGCGACGCTCGGTCACCTCGGCCTGTTCAACCAGCGTCTGCAGCAGCAGAACAAGTCGATCGAGTGGGTCTTTGACGACACTATCACCGAGAGCACCAAGGCGACGCCTTTCTGGGCCGCCAAAGCCCTCGTCGACGGCGAATGCTGGGGCCATGGCCGTGGCAACACCAAGAAGGCGGCGAAGAATGAGGCCGCCAAGGAGGGTCTCAGGCGCATGGGTTTTGATAAGGTGCGACTAGAGCCGGCACGCCCACACAAAATAAGATACAACCACGCTGATGCCCAATGTGCAGGAATTCTAGCTTGAGCCTGCAGACCCGCGCCAGAAGGTGGCACCGAAGCCGTCTTGCACCTGTGTGGAGACTCAAGCGTGAATTAGCTCTATTATGTCTGCTGTGTTATCTTGTATTCATATGTCTGTATGTTCTGTATGTGTGGAAGCTAGCGGCAACAATGAGATACTTAAGTTATCTATATTCGACCCGGCCGGCAGACGCGGGGGAGCTGTGTACATTAAATCCAGTTCAAGTCCAAGTCCTTGCATCACGACTTATCGTCAACGTCAATAAAAATGCGGTCCACATCTGACCATGTGTCTTTGCCTCCCTGCAGGTACACCTTTTCCCTTTCTACCCAATACGCAACGTCATCACCGATGCGTACCGGGGCCCATACCCGCTCACCAGTATCGCCGTCTGTCTCTGCCGAGAACCAGCGGGGGCGATGCTGTGGCAGACGGCCTTCCTCGCGCGCCCGTCGTATAGCCCGTTGATGTTCCTCTTGTCTTGTCTTGAGCGTGTTCGCATGTTCATACCAACCCAATTCGAACGCGCGCTGATCTGGGCGGAGGCGACAGTCCGTGGGCGGAAGATAGGGCCGGAGAGTATCTTCGGGGATATGGTTTAGCGTGATTGCAAACGGCGTCAAGTTGAACGGAGCAGGCGGTTTCTCAGAATTACGCCAAAGAAGTATAAATTCGGGTGTTGGTGAAGGCGAGTTGGGTCCGCGAACAGTCTGGTCTGGGTTCAACAAACCCGAACCTGTACCCACTGCTCGCATGATGAGCTGACTGTTCCAACGCCCCGCAATTTCGTATGCAACATTGCCTGCAGCATCTGCAACGTATCCCGAGATTTCATACGCGTCTTTACCACGCCAACCTCTTGGCTTGAACGTCAGGAAGCATTGATCATTTGTCCGGTGATTGGTCACCTTGCAACATCAAGGTAAACGTATGAGGCAACCAATGCGCAAAATGAACGTACGATCATATCGCCATAATGGTCGATCGTCGGTGATCCAAGGATGAAGCCAGAAACATTCGTGGTGACCTTTTTCCAACTGTAGTGTTCAATCACACGTTCAGAATCCATAAACTTGTTTTTAAATTTAGGATACGTGGGTTCCCATTCCTCAGGAAGTAGAATATCGACATTCGCGACGCCCGTTGGGCGAATTTCGAACGATTTGCCTGTGAACCTATTCTGGGCGTCAACCTGTAAAGAAGGATCATTATAATTGGCAGAGATGAGTGTTCAGGAATACATTCCTCGCCATAGTATCGCCATCTAGGACTTTCGGCCCAACATGCCGATATTGGGGGGTGGTGGCTCACTTGCTCGGAGAAATAACGATACTCCTTGTCAAGTCGGGCATATTCAAACGTCTCACTCTATGAGACCACACTTAGTTTAGGACAAGATAAGAACCGAAAGAGAGCATCGTACAAGCATGGGGTTGAAGGGCTTTGCTATGCGGCCAATGGTTGATGAGTAATTGGACATTGCAAATGCTGCCACAAAGGCTATGCGACGTAAGGGATCGCGTTCTCCGAAGGCGGCATCCACTTGTGAGGGTCGCACAACAGATATTATTCCACAAGAAGACGGGGACAAGGTAAATGGATTACTTACGACACTCTGAGAACTCCATATCTTCCGCCTGGAATGACCGCCATCAACACAACTTTGCTGTGAGATACAACAAAGGCCATACATACCATGCGCTGCAGCATGCTTGTGGGCTCGTTGAAAAATACAGGAAAGCTTATCTTCGTCAAGTCTTTGCCAATACTGTGCTTCAAAACGCTCCAAAGACTAGTGGGTGGCCGGTTGTCGCTCTCAAGGTCAAGCTGCTTACGCAGTACACTGTACCCTTGATATTGTCCTTTGTCAATATGCTCGGGGAGCAGGGGCTCTGGGTGCCCAGATAGCGCCTCGTGCACAACCAAGTTGGGTAAGGCATTCGACTCTATTGCGTCAAAAAATTCATCTTCTTCGTCCGTGTCAACGGGTTCAACTTCCTCGCACGATTCAAAAATCCCCGTCACAACGCCAGAGGATGGCCGTTGCATGGAAAGTCGGCGGGAGACAGAAGATGCAGTGGATGAAGCACGGCGAGGGACCACCCCTAGGCTCGTACTGACTCCTGCAGAGTCGGGTGAAGATCGTCGCCGTACAGCCGTCAAAGGGACCGGAATAGCTGTGCTGGGCTCTTGAAGCTGCGGCTCACCCTCTTCAATCGGAGGTGGCAACGGAAGTGCGGATGGTCGTGCCTTGACCGTCCCCGAGCCCTCGCCACCGCCACCATAAGTACTTGAATCGATGCGGGTGTGCCTTCGAGAATGCCTACGAAGTTCGCGCTCTAATACCTCCCCTTCTTGAACAACGGATTGCAAACTTTGCTCCCACACCATTTGCCGTTCCTGTTCACGCGCTAATCGGGTTCTCCACCAATCATCGCGTTCTTTAGACATATAGAGGTATTCATTGAACATGCCCTGCACAGTATCAAGTGAGTCTTTGAGGGCAGAGCTCAACTCTACAGCATGGGTGATGGTGGTAGAGGGGGATGATAAATCAGTTAGAAGCTGTGTTGTGAGTTCAAGCTGTGCGGCTGTGGAATTGCCATGCAGCTCGAAGGAAGTTTCGTGAGGAGGGATTTCATGGTCGGAGGTAGGGTCTGTGCTATCGTTAGATGAGGATGCCTCGTGCTTCTCATTGTTATCCCGTTCCGATAGCGAGTGGTCACCTCGAATCGACATTTCGCCACCCTCGTCATCTGTTGGTATTACGGAGCTGCTGATGGATTCGGCATCACGGTCTTTCTTTTGAAAATACGGCACAGAGAGCATGGCGCTGACACTGATTCGGGGGGACTTTTTCGAAATGGACGAAGTGTCACTATCATACTTTTGTTTTGTGTGTTCGATGGCCCTGGATATAGCCTGCGTCCACCGTGAAGCTTCAACCGGATGATTAGCCTTCATGTACCACTTCTGAATATTTGTACGTCCTCGCGAAGGAATAGAGTGGATCTCAAAGCGCAACTTCTCACCGCCTGTTGGAGGACGTAAAACAGCGGTTTTCATTGCAATGGAGCCACGACTTGCTACTTGTTCGTCTTCCTGGTGACGGAAATCTGGCACGTTTTGAGTGAACAAATGAGATTTTCAAGAGGAATGAAGTCATACATGATAAGTAGCCGTCCTTGAGTACAAACCAACGCGGACTATATCCTCGAGCGACATTAGTATACTTGTTAAGGTAGCCTTTGAGCGTCGGAGAACCAGTTATGGGGCCCTCGTTAATGAGACTGGTGTCACTGTTTGCGACTGTAACAGATATCAGCACAAGAAGATAAGGCAGATTTGGGCGTATACATTGTCGCAAAAACACACGCATCTTGTCGTCTTTGCCGGCCACGTCCTGTACGGGGCGACCTCGGCGATCTCGGATAAATACATCCGCCCCAGCACGTACGGCCAACTCGATGAGTCGGACGTCTTTTCGTCGTGTCGCTTCATGGAGTAGAGTCGTGCCTGAAGAGTCATCCAGGTAGGAAAGGTCAACTAACCGGGCGCGGGGGGAAGAGAGGAGAACAATGAGCGTCTGTGATGGCGGGTCGTTACGCGGAGATAGGACATAGGTGCGCAGAAGAGATCTGTAAGAAGCGGTAAGAAGTGATCGCGAGTCTAAACACGAGGCATCGAAACATAAGCAGAACGAACGGGGAAATAAACAAGAACTCGCCATTGATAACGGATAAAACGTCCTTGCCCCTGGCTACGTCTATACACGTCTTTCCGTTGCTATCTCGAAGAGTATCATCGATGTCATCTTGTTCGAGAAGCAGATTCACTACGTCAGCGCGACCGAGCGAGGCAGCCAAGTGGAGTGCAGATGTCCCCGAAGCTGGCGGATGAATGGCATTTGGTGAAATGAACCTGTGAGAGAGGAGGAGCGAAATGGTTTCTACTGCGAGGGCGTGAGGAGAATGGGGAGGTCATTGGGAGGTCGAGACGCACCAGAGGCACAGCGAATTGCAAGATGAAGGGCTGCGGCGCCGAAGTCAGAGTCGCTTTCGCGAGAGAGACGCCGGTCTTTGCCGATAGTAGCAAGAAAGGGGTGGATGAGGGCAGGATCACCTGGGACTAGCTGGTTATTTAGGAATTCAGGGGGAGGAGGAGAAGAGGGCACCAGATCGCAGAGCGGAGAGGAGTTTGACCTGGTAGAGGGGCTCAATTGTCGAGGAAGAGGGAGAGACGGACATTCTGTTTTCTTAACCGCGACTGCGGACTGGGCGCATATAAACGGACGGACATTGGTGGTATTTTAAAATGATGATGTCACCCACTCCTGTCCTCCATCCGTCCAATGCAGTCAACACCCGGCGCCCCCCATACCAACGTCTTCATCCGAGGGTCAAATAGCCTCGGAAACTTCTCTGCTAGTGGCCTAAGCAGCCCCCGCGTTTTCGGCCTCTCTTCTCCCGAGACCATCGTCTCGATTGTTTTTTTATTTTCCACGATCTTCACTCCCGCTCTCACCATCGCACGTGCCTCCTCGTCCACATCATCGAAATTGTCCTGCTTGACCGCGCTGATTGAATATAGCCACACCCCGACAGCAAAGGAGCTAATGGCAAGTCCTGTAATCGTATTCTTCACTCTATACGGTTCGCGTGCTCGCATAAACCCTTGGGACATCTGGAACAAAGCTGCAGTGACTTCTAGATGCGAAAAAGACTTGGAGATAAACGCACATAGCCGCTTGGACGGTAACTCCTGGCTGCGCCCTTTCGATCGACATACTGCGAGTCACTCATGATGTCGATGTCGAAATTAATGCTGTTTAAAGCATGCACCCGTACATGATCGACAAGGGCGGAATTAGCTGTGCACGGGGCGTGAGAACATTAGACATGTGACCCCAAGACCCAACCTGAATTGAAACAACTCCGTGTCTTCGAGGGCTCTACGTTCACGAACGTTTTTGAACGATGAGCGTTGATGCTTGCGGAATCATTCCCTCTGCCTGTCGGGTATAACCAAACACTCCGACTCTCTCACAGTTCATTCACATACACCGCCATAATTCACTCGCGCGGTGATGTTGTGACGTGTTCGATGGCAATATTTTGAAAGTGCACCCAATGACCCAATAATGAATATTTCAAGTATGATTATGCACTCATTTGGATTTCACGGCACATTCTATCTAGAGTAGGGCGAAACTCCTATTGCTTGCCCTGTTGTGAGGCAGACAACTCAGCTCGATAAAAAAAAAAAGTTGCCGCACATGAATTCACGTACCTTGACGAGCGAGTATGCGCTGTAAGCAATTCCAGCAACACCGAGTGTGAAACCGGACATGTAAAGACCTAGATCAACAGACTAGTTAATCTGTTCGCACTGGCGGAGAGAAATCTTTGAATACCCATATAGAGATTTGAGCGAGGAAGGCGGTAATAAATACGCTTGTGGGAGTGCTGCGACAGCAAACACACAACACACGATAAATGTCTGCAGGGACCAAAGAACTTGAACATACCTGATACTCCCTCTGCCTTTCGGGAACTAAGTTTTTCTCTGCAGAGCATCAAATTAAGTTCTTGGCCCCAGCTCTCGCAGTGAAGGGTTGGGAACGAACTGTAAACGAGGGCGTCGAGCATGTTGCGATCGGTAGGTGGTTTGCGGTGGCACTGACACTGACAACAGTTGAAAGCAGCAACGGATAGCGGGCGGACGGTATCGCAGAAAACGGCAAGTCCCGGCGCCGTCTCAGCACCATCTCGGTCCGAGCGTCACTTCTGCGACATGTCCACAGAGCGCGTCCGAGTCAAGGTCGGACAGAATCTGCATCCCACAGTCCTGTCGTTAGGTCTCACATTATTTTTCTCTTTCAGGGCCTCTCCATCTACAGACCCATCATATATGGAAACACCGCTGTAGTGCTTACACCAGAAGAACGTGAGGTACATCCCTCGCGTGAGCACACCCATCGTTGGACCGTCGCAGTGCGCAGCGCTGCATCCGCAGAGGATTCGGACATCGTAGGCGGTGCAGACGACCTTGGCTACTTCATTCGCCGCGTGACATTCAAACTACACGAAACCTATCCGAACCCTTCACGGAGTAAGTAGTAGTGGCGTCGTCTGCCCGACCAGTTTCTTGAACAATCCGCGCAGACGTGGACAAGCCCCCATTTGAGATCACTGAAACAGGGTGCGGCTCCTTTCTCTTGTTTCAAGGAGAAGCCTCTCTGACTTTCTAACCGTGCCCAATGACAGATGGGGCGAATTTGAGATTCAGATAAGAATCACCTTTACACCCGAGGCAGGCGAGAAGCCCGTTCTGCTGTACCACCACCTCAAATTGCATCCGTGGACAGCATCGGGTGCCGACGTAGAGGCGCCCCCACCCGCTGACATTGCTGCTCAGCTTGGTCCGGTCCACTCGTGGCAGTACGACGAGATTGTCTTCACCGACCCCTTCCAACAATTCCTAAACACGCTCACCGCACACCCACCCACGCCTCTTCCCAAAACTCGTCGCCGGCCCATTCCTTTTCACGGTGCAAACCCGGGGTCTCTCGATGCGAGCAAGGGCGGCGTACCCGAATTCAATGCCGCTATGGAGAAGGACGAGATTCAACGTTTGGAAGAAGCGAGAAAAACAGTCGTTGCGGAGCAAGAAAAGTTTCGCACGAGTCTCGCTGAGAAAGAAAAAGAGCTGGAGAAGCTCAAGAGGGAGTTGGGTGAGGTATGACACATATACTCATGGAAACATTCATGCATCCTGTATATTATCACAATTTGTCTGCGTCGTTCCTAGCTTGCTATCTGAGTACATGAAGACGTGAACGTATTATGCTCATAAGATTTCGTCAATGCCACGAGGCCCAACCAGGATACATTTTGGCCTACGTACGTGAGTAAGTCTGAAGAAATGATAAAGGCAATGCGTAACTCACAAGGTTTGCGTTGTCTGTTGCTTCTTGGATGAGCATCTGCACGAGATTGCTCGTAGACACTTCTTTCTCAGCTCGATCCCTGCCAGTTTTATAGATCCCCCTCAGCTTCTTTTCAATAGCACTTAGCGCATTCTTAGCCAGCATGCGAATGTTGACAGGGGTCCTGTTATTGGCATGCCGTCGATGCGATTGCAGTTCCTATACAGTGGACAGTCTCTTGATGAGTACAGACCAACTCCTTTGACGTGTTGTTTGCTCACAATTTTACGCTTTTCGTCCTCCCATTCAACTAGTGGGTCGTGAATGAACGGGTCCAGCACGGTCATCAGAGTGTCTTTATTCTCGCGCAACAAGCCCATTGTGATCTCACACGCAATGCGGAAGACCCCTGTGTCCAAGGTGGGGTTAGTGGCAAGCAATGGAGTCCAAGTGCACGACCAACCTTCTGCACCACTAATGCCAAGACCATCCAAGAAATTCTGCGTGAGTCTGAATGGCACCCTCTCTGGCACTTCCAACAGTTTTCCCTGGCTTTGTTGAGACCGAGATTCAAACGCACACGTAGAGAGCGGGTGAATACCTTGTCAAACAGGCAATTGAAGTCGACATGGACAACACTTCCGGTATTGGAGTCGAGCAAGATGTTCTCGCAATGCCTATCTCCGAGTCTACAGAGGTGGGATTAAGAGCCCCGTCGTCGAGGCATAAATTGGCTTCGTACCCCAGAATGAAGCCAACCATTGACATGACGGCCGCGCTCCGGCTGTATGCTAGGCGGCTGGCAAGCCATGCTGACGGTTCGGGGAAGGTTTCCAGGAACCATTCGTGGAATACGGGGGTAAACCTGCAAATCCGAGATCAACAATAATCACCGTGCAAGGTGATCGAGCTTGCATCGACAGGACATCGTTTGCAAATAACTTGCCAGCCTCGTTGTCGGTTGCCTTCTTGATTTTGTCAAAGATAGCTGCCATTTCTGATCCCTGTTTTTGCGCCATGAGGATTGCTTTCGGTTGTTTGGACGACGACGTACCCAACCCTTTTGACCCTTCGCATCATACAATGGGACAAGGACAGAACGAATCGGGATCGTGTCTGGGACCCACTGAATAAAACCACATTCCTCGTTGAGAGTGACGACGCCGTATGTGCGGATATCTGTGTGGAAGTAAGGGATCATGTCTTTGGTGAATATATGCGCGTACAGAGCTGACGTCGGCGCGAGTCTGAATTCATATTGAGAATTTTGTTGATGATCGAGTTGAAATCCATAAGCCTCGCATCTTTTCTTAAATCGTCCTTTGGTTTTCCGAGGAATGCATATGTTTGGCCGTTGCTTCCATGAATGGTTATTTTCCGGGGCTTTGCCAGCGTTTTCATGACATCAATCTCATCGGAGAACCCTAAAACGTTTAGTCATCACAGTCCTCATACATAATTTATTTTCACTTACTGTCCAACGTCGGAAGATTTTGGGCGAACGGCTGGTGGTGGGAATTTATTGTCGAGGATGTCGGCGGCAGGCTAACAGTCAACGACTCTTGCAAAGGCACAATCAACGGGGACGGCACAAGCTTCGCTAGCTGCGGAACGTCCCTTTTCATTGAAAGCGTAGCTCGTGCGTCAGGCCCAGCATTTCTGGGAGCATCGGGGGTCGGAAAATCGCAAAGGGCAAGTAAACCGTTGACCATTGCAACAGAAGCATTGATGAGATTTGAAACATGCGACGATTCGCTGACGCAAGAGCTCTTCTCCAATAAGTACCTATGGAGCCTGCAAGTACATACGAACGCTCTGACCTTGAGCTTGTCAAGAATAGCCCTTCCTCGACACTCTCTGGTTGTATTGCGTGATTTCACGACTGACGCAAACAACCAGAGCGTCTGTTGAGGAAACTCTTTGATCACGGTAGATATGAGACGTGCCAAGACTTCGAAGACCGGTGGGTGGATATGACCAACACGAGATGCTATCTGAGGAAACGCTGTGTACCACTGGGAAATGATTAGATATGGGTGATCATGGCGGGTCACATCCTAACCTTGAACGCTGGTACACCGCTGATGGAACGAGAAATTTCGGCATTTATCTTGGTGAAGTACTCCTCCGAATTGGCGGCCGTATCTTCTCCCATATCCAGCCAGATGGTTAAAAGACGAGGAACGGTTTGATATATAAACTTGTTCCCGTACTTCATCGCCTTCGTGAAACAACGAACGGTCGCCAGCCGCATCCGTAATCCGCTGATTTACGTGAACGCAATTGAATAGTTAAGGCGATGCACGTACCGGATTTTGAGGTCGGAAGAAGGTATGGTGTCGAAACAACGGTCCTGGTACTTCCCATAGTAGAACATCCCACTTTCCCATCTGTCGTGACATCAGAACAGGGGTGAAGCCTTGGAAAGAGGGCAAACTTTTGCCATAATTCCGTTGCTTGGTTGAAGACCTTGTGCACTTCCGACATTTCGTAGCGGTCAGACTCTTCCATCCAACGCGCCCTAAGGAGCTGAGCCTGTGACCGAAAACGTGAGCCAGAACTCGGCAATATTATTATAACATCACACTCACTTTCGCTTTCAGCGGCTTCAGCTCACCTTCATCTTCTGTAAGATCGATAACGTCCAAATCAGTCAAGAGGCCTTGCCCGCAGGTGGTTTGCAAATAGTGCTCCAACTCTTGCAAAGCGCGGAGCGGCTCGCCAGTTGCTCTGATGAGTCTCACTTTTTGCATCAATGAAAATGCTGTGCGTGATTCCTGAGCCTGCAATATAGCACTGTACGCTGTCTGCCAGTGCCCTGCTTTCCTTGCAATTTTGGCACTTGTCAGCCAAGAACGACCAATTTCTCCTCCAAGAACACCGTGATTCTGTCGACTTGAAAAAATGTCAGTACATTCCAAGACAGTATCAGCCTCCCTTCAAGGTATCTACCTTAGACCGTATGCCGTTCTTCGCATACTCAAGATCGGCTCCCTCGTCCTGAATGACGGCAGCGTCGAATTCAAGCGGGTATTCAAGGTTTTGATCAATTCCTCTTGAGCTCCGCTACGGCGAGTTGTACCCGGTTGCACTTGTTCAGATGAGAATCGATGGATCAGTTCCATTTCATGGACGAGGTGGAGATTCAACACTGCTTCGTATGTGTGTCTGTATTCTCTGCCTCCAGAAGCCACGATGGGGTTACCCAAAGTCATCCGCGCCCTCGAAAGTGCATGAGCAATATCTTTTGGATCCCCTTCCTGAATACTCAAAAGAAGCTGGGCCATGACGATGGGAGGTGTTGAAACGTCAGACCCATCCACTAAGACTCGAACGTCGTCCCAGTCTCCGATTATCCAGGCACTCTCTACTTCGAAACCGACAAGTGAAGGCTTCCAGCCTGGATTACGGGTGAGTACGCCTTTAACATGTGTTCGTAAAGTATCTGGCCGGGTGTCAGCTAGGAGCCGCTGCTGAGACAAATTACTAACCATAGTGGCCCAAGTTGCGTAAGCAACGCAGAAGGCCAATGTGATAATCCAAGTTGTCTGGGGACTGTTGCAAGCGGAGCTCCCAGCAACTCTGAGCCGAAGTCCATCGTCCGGTACTTTCATGCTGACGAATTTGATGCTCCAGTGACGGGGATAATATGAGTGTCGAAATCCCCTCCATGCCATCTGGTTCATCTAAATTACAATAAATCTCATGGAGTCGCTCGTAGCAAGACTGGATGTCCGCGCCATTCGCATTCCGCTGTTGGAGGGAAGCGAGGTGGAGTTCGTAACTCATCAATGACCTAGCATATGCTTTACACTGAAAGGCCGCCTTTGCCATGAGGTCTTGCTTAATGCTTGATAATACCGCATCGACCCTTGCCAGTCGCTCGCTCGCACCGGAGCGGTTCCCTCGTACACGCTTTGACTCATTCCTCTTGTCCCCTAAATCCTTGCGTGTGAGGCGGACCCACTTGTTAAGATGGTCTAATAGCATAAAGACAACCTTGGAGGCAAACTCATAAGCGAACGCCTGGCGAGACAATATCATTTTTACCTGAGCGCTGAGAAACTTCTTGTCTGAGGAAAAAGACGATTTTTCATCCACCTGATCTTGAAGGACCGCGAGTATTTCTATCCGTATGTTCCAAGTCTTCTCTTCGTCACCAGAAACAAGTACATGGAGAACCAAATGTGGTAGCAAGTGGTTCGCCACTCCGACGTCCTTATTCCGTACAACAGAACGAAAGGGCTGGAAAATCTTTTGAGCTTCTCCCTTTGCCTCGGAAATCAGACAAGTCGTCCATTGTTGAAGCCACTCGCGATACGTTTCGTATCGTGGATATATGGGAAGTCCAAATGTGGGTAGTGGCTTCTCCTTCATTGTGTAGCGGCTTTCAAGCAGAGGGGTGATTGTCTCCAGCACATGCTTTGGAAAGCTATCCCATCGCGTCCGAGCTTTGAGAGAAGCAGAAGTGGTAAACCTGCCCGAAGACATGAGGGATACGTTGAACTGGCAAAACTTGAGTATTTCTTGAATAGCATATGCCAAGTTGGTTTGGTAGCCCATGTCATTAGTGGATCGAAATGCGCTCACAAGCACTTCTCTGATGAGGTGCATCGCAAAATGAATGGACTCGTCTTCATCAGCGAAGTCTTTGAGGACGATGGGTCTTGAGTCACCGGTGCCAATGTCCAGTCTATCTGGATCAAGAGCACCAATCGCGCCAATGCAATCGAAAGCAATCAGGCGAATGTCCTCAATCCCATCGACATCTCTGGCAGCAACTAAAGATAAGATACGAAGAGTGCGGCCGATAAGGGAGTCAAAGAAGTCCCCAGAAGCGAGGCGCTGGAAGACGTTTCTTTGTTCAGTAAGAAGCAATTTGACCTCCTTTAAAGCCTGCAGTGTCACTGTCAGACTGTCACTGGATACGCGTTCGAGCAGTCTATGAAGCCTGTCCTCGACGGACCAGTCCTGACGCATGGCATATAGCCTGGTCTGAATGTCGGAGAGTTCTTCTATGGATGACATGTCAACGACGTCATCCAGACCATCAGGATCAGCACAACTTCCTATATCTAGGACAATATAACGCAACATGCTGCGGGAAACGTCTCGTCCGCGGGGAGAAAATGACAACCAGTACGAGACTAATGATGCGCTCGTCGGTCCTGCATGTGCCAAGGCATCTCTAGTTTCCAACGTCTTGAGGAAGGTGAACCAACTGTCAAGCGTGGAATCTGATAACTCTGGGACGCCAAGCGTTACTTGAAGGGTAGCCATTATCTATAAATCATCAGAACTCAGCAGTCAACCCGATAGCACCGTAGACTTGCCTGGGGTGCGACAATACTTATTTCAGGCCCAACATGGGTTATCAATGCACCTAAGCCACGCAAAGTCTGCCGCTTAGACGCCACTGTTTCCCTTCCCTGGATTCCTTGTAATTTGTCGACAAGATATGAGATAAGACCTAAGATATGTAATTTCAGGAATCTTCCCACTCCGTCCGGAGAAGGGGTAGGGGCCTTTTTCCGACCCTTAGAAGGAAGAATGACCTCAAGCCTGTATAAAGCTCGCATAGCCTGATTCTGAGTTACCAATCTGCTGGTGTGCAAGGAAAATGGCCCACCTCTTGCACTTTCTTTGGCTCCTCAGACCCTAGCATGAAGACAAATGTTCCCAATAGTTCCACAATACAACTCCGGGCCAAGGTTTGGGCGTTGATACTTCCCCCGCTCGGCGTTGGCATGAGTTCCAGGATGAAGTCGAGCGCCTTGTCTGTCTGTTCTTGGTCGGGGAGAAGGAAAACCTGAGTGAGGATGTCTTTCGAAAAGTCCAGAAAGAGTGTTGATGGTGAGAAGCCAAGATTCTGGGCTATCTTGTCTATGACGACCCTATTGCGGTTTGCAAACAGCAAAGGAAGTGTGTGGATTAGAGTTCCGGATATAAACTCGGAAGGCTCTTGCGATACGAGGCGACAGGTTTCCAGAAGTAGTGCTGGCTGATGGGACCAGTGGGCGATGAGATAACGGGCGATTTCGCCGATATAAGGGTCGAGTAGCTTGTAGGGTGTCTTTCCATAGGATCTTGCCAGCGACATTAACTGTAGTACTCAATGATCAGATGAATGAGACTTGTAAATTCTTAACGGTTGTTCACCTGCATATATGCAATACCTTTCAGTGCGGGGTTAGGATCCGCGAGTCGAGATATCAGGCAACTTATTGCGACACTAAGAAAGTTGGCCGTTGTCACCCTTTCAGACGATGAGAACCATGTCCAAGAAAACAGACCAAACTCGAACCTTCCGATTCGCCCAACAGTGATGAGGACGGTTTCTTTAACAGGGTCTCGCGCATCTCTCAGTAGTTCATAAAACTTGTCAAAAATTCTCTCCGCACGAACCCATGAAACCGGTCCAACACGATTATAAAAGAATATAACCTCTACGAGAACTTGGCTAAATCGACTCAGGACATCGTGGGTTGGGAAAAAAAAAGAACGAACAGACTGACCCAGCGCTGAGCCTAACTGCTCTATCTTTGTGAACCAGAGACTGATAGATGTCGACGACAAGGTCGTCCACTTCGATCAATCCCAGATCAAATGAGTGGTGTCGAACAGCTGACAACAGAGCCTGATTCCCCAATTTGCGAACGGCGGTAGTGACCTCGTCAGCTCTGCCTCGTAAGATCTGTCGTATAACAATATTATAAGTAGAAAGAAGCAATAGATCTTGTCCTGTAGGCCTGGAGCATTCAGGGATTTCGCCATGAGCGAGCGCACAGGCTAACTCTGACAACGCCTTGAGAATTGACGTTCTTCGTTGGGAATCATACCCTACAAAAGACTTCCTATATTTGATGATGATGGGGGTCTCATCGGAGGATTGGCCACTCACTGTGAAAATTTTTCTCGGATGATTTGACAGAGTGTCGCGGAAGAAAGGCTCGTGCCTTGACCGAGGATCGATTCTGTCCACCCCGATTCCTCCTGCTCCGGAAAAATAGAGAATAAGAGTACTTGCAATTGTTCCGCCTTTGGAATGCAGGCTGATGGGATGCTTCTTCTGGGTGGGTCAGGAAATCCAGAGTCCAGTTCAACCAATCGGTGGTCTATTGGGTCCCGTTCTGAGCGTGCAATATCACTGAGAGCATCTGAAGACAAAACCGAGTTCACAACGTCCAACGTTCCAGCACTGAGAATGGGAATTCTACGGGAGATATAGGTCATCCCCAAGTTCTTCGGGGCAACATGAGCACTTCAAGGTATTCTCGAAACAGTTTATTCGTACTTACTCTACCACTCTCATCGTCGTTTGCCAGGTGCGTCATAGAGGACATGATCGCGAGGCTCTTCCCATTTACAGACGGTTCTTCAACGTCCAGGTCTTCCTTTAGCAGGCTGTGCAACGTTGCATCCTCTGAGGGTGTATAAAGGTTGTCCAACCGATGGAGCAAGAGGCGAGAGACCATGTCCGCACAGATGATTTTGTGAATGGAGGCATTTTGCATGCTCGGGAGCCTCTCCACTCCGGAGTATATACGGAGGAGATAAGTCGCTTGTGACTCTGATGGGATGGACCAACTCCCCGAGATGCACAAGTCAAAAACGGACTGCATCAACTTTGTCAGACGAAGTAGGAGGTCGGTGTGAAGCAGCTGTGACGAGAGTGATAACAATGTCGACTGGATCAATACGTCGAAAAAGAGGCAAAGCAAATCAACTGCTTCGTTATGACTCCGGACGACGAAGGAAGGCAGATCTTGTATGCTAGACTGGATTCTCATTAATGATTGTTGTGGTCGACCGAAGCACCACTGGGTTCCACATACGTCGTCAGGAACAGAAAGAACTCCCCGCACATGTGGTTGTTGAAGCGGTGACAATTCAAGCGGAAACTCCAACGTGGGGTTTCCGAATACCATGGCTAAAATGGTGAACGAGGGCAGAAGTCGACGAGGCAATGCTCACCTTCACCGACATCTAAGCAACCAGCATAGACAGTCCGAAAAGCCTCCCACGTAGGGTGATCTACGCCTCCAGAGCTCAGACTATCGCCCAAATACCGCATGATCTCCGTTGCGACAGCTAGACACTTTTCCCGTAATTGCTTAGGTGAGGGAATGCCTTCATTAACAGATACTTCCCCGTCATTGCGGCAATCGAGCACATGACAGAGGACTATCAACCGCACAAGAGTCTTACATGCAACATAAGAGGCGGTATCAAATAAGTTGGAAAATCTTTGGAGGAAGAGGCGAAAAACGTCGACAGTTGAATTAACCAGCAATGCCTTTTCGTGCAGAATGTCCCATGTTCCTGTGCTGATAGAAGGAAAAGAAGATAGAACGTAGTCAGAGAGTCCGGATAATATTGGGGTCCAGGTCTCTAGATGGGGGTGTTTGATCTTGTACGGGAGGCTGGACTGGTTGTCAGTTATAGTTTGCAGGAGAAAGTCTTGTAAAGCGGCGGGCGAATCGGAGGACGAAGAACATTGAAACGTGGACAGTGGGAATGGTGTTGATGAAGGAGTATCCATAGCATGCGCGTCGAGCCTGCTGGCCGACAACGGCTCAGATAGATGTTGAAGTAAAGTTCTGAGTCAAAGGCCGAGTTGTGCGACGCGTCCGAGATGACTCTTGGACGGGCGGGCCGACGCGCGACTGACTGTACAACGTGCGTTCATGCAATGCAGACAGTCATGATCACAAGTCCAAACCTTTCCTCTCCCGATGGCTACGGGTCGGACTGGTACTATGAAAACTCTATGGTATCCTAGTAAACATCACTTACGACCTGCCCTACGCTTATCTCTAGCCTTCTCCCTCTCCATTGCTTTTTCTTCTGCTCTTTCCACCTCAATACTCCCAAAGACTTTCTTCATGCGTTCGTGATAGGATTTGTCCTTCTCACGCTGCTTCTCCTGCTCTACTCCTGCCAAGAATCTGGCGTCCTTCCGTAATTCCCGTATGGCGCCTTTCCTCTCTTCCTTGTACTGTTTGCGAAGCTTGGTGGCCTCATTACGTTCATGATCGGGGTCACGCGTACGAAGATAAGATGAGGAAGAGCTCTCGAACTTCGGGATGTATGATGGAATAGGAATAGGTTTGTGCGTTTGGAGCCGCAGAGGCCGGCGCGCTCGGCACGAGAACTTCACGACCCTCTCGATAGAATCTACGGCCCGAGAGACTCGATCCTTGAAGTGAAGAGAATTAGGGGTTCATATATGGGTAGAATAAAAGACTCACCTGAAGTGACGGACAGAGGACATTGGAATCAATATCATCAAGGACCTGCAGTATAGGTCCGTAAAGTTCGATGAATCCATATAAGGCCTTGGATGATTCGGCAAAGCGAGCCAGAAGATCAACAGCAAGACCCAGAAGATCGACATTCATCTGCGCACTGACCCGCTTGTCGCGAATGATAGTAACAAGGTCGGGTCTATTCACTGATAGTGTCTTTGCCTCGCCCTTACCAATGATACATAGCTGCCTTGTGTAGTGTCGGTTAGACGATGGGGAGCTTCGTCCTGATTCGCTGGAGCCTCCTTCCCGTGGTGACAGAGACAAGACAGTGACGGTCAAGAAGTTGATGGCTTCGGGTACGAACCGCTTAGAGAGTATCTCATACTGCAGGAAAAGTGTGCAGAGAAAAAGCCCACTGGCAACATCGATGAAAGACCTGATCTTGCACAGGCCGAGATATGATCCCATTAGCAGGCGTGCTGGGGAAACGACCACGTGATGCATGTCGCTCGTCGGCCACAATGTCCCTAAGACCCGTAAGAGAACCAGTTCCGGAAGACCAGGCCAAGTCTTGGCATCACCATCTCCTGTGCTGCGGTTCAAACCTCGTATAAGGTTCTTGTGCATCAGCACCAATTTCCCACTAAAATGTTCCGCGGTCTGCCTAGGGTATGCTTTGGCGAGCACACGAAGGTGCAGAAGTAAGTCGGAAACGATAGATAATTGGGGGTCCGGAGAAGATGCGATGTAGAGAATATGATCAATCAGAACACTTGCCAACACCTTCGAATGCTTTATATGAGACACGTGATAAGATTACCAGAACGATGAATTCGAAGCACACCTGCAGCTTCGAAGGATTTTCTGCGCCTAGGCTGGGATGATGTAGGGCGCGGATGCGCTCCACAACAGTCGGAACATCCCGATCTGCGATACCCTTAATAATATCAAGGAAATCTTCGTGACCTGACGGGCAAGGAAACGTGTAGGGCAGTTCTCCTCCGGGATCCGTCAAGTTGTGACGTGAGCTTCTCTTCTGATGCGAAGATTTTGAATCGTTCGCAAAGGCAAGGCCGCGCCACGGAGACTCGAGATCCTCATCGCCTCTTGTATCATGTTCTGACACATTGCTACCTTCATCACTAGAGTTGGCTATGTCTGATCGTAAGCCTCCGCCTAGCCCGTCCCAGACATCTGCATCATCCAAGTGGTCTTCGAGATCATCACCGCCAATCGAACGCCTTCGCTTTGCTGGCCGCCCTTCTTCGCTGCTTTCGTCGCCATCTTCTCCGTTCATCCGCCTTATTCGTCGACGCTCCGCCTTTTCCAGAGCAATTCTGGCTTCTAAGGCCAATTCTTCCTCGGTTTTGGTCCGATCTTTCGGTTTGGATCGTTGATCAAAGACCAGCTCCCGCACAAATTGATCATACTGCTGGTCACGATCTTCTCCGGGTGCACCTACAACTTGCGAGTTAAGCTTTTGTTCAAGGGATTCATACAATGGGTCTGGCCCAGCGAGTAGTCCACGGATGACATCGAGTTCCTGATCAAGCTGGTGACGGATATCATCGGCCTCTTCCCTTTGTTTCTGTCTGAGTGCCTAAGAGTGAGCATTAAACGTTATTGTTGATCCAATAGGAGACATTTTCATTCGTACTTTGTGTTCTTTACTTTTGGATATAACCTCAGCCATCACTTCTGCCTTGGTTTTTTTGCGTGCAGGCTATAGAGAATTCTTAGCCAGAGAAGATGAGAGATACACAGACTGACCTCGTCCTCATCTTCACTGTCGCTTCCTAATCCACCAAAGTGTGACTTTTTGACAACGTCGCCGTCAATCTGATCTGAGAGAAGTCAATATAGATGACTTGACACAAAATGGAGCGCGGACCTTTAGCCTCCTCTTCGTCACTGTCGAGTTGAAGTCCTGCATCAGCAAAATCGTCGAGCTTGGACAGGCTTTGGCCATAATGGGTCAAGTCAACTTCGTCCTCAAGATGGAACGCGGCACCCCTCGAGGCTCGTTGTCTTTCTCGCGTAAAACGTTCCAGCATACGTTCTTCTGGCGTGAGAGCGGCGTCATTCTCACCAAATCGTTTGTCAATGATGCCGCCTGCACGATCCTTCTCTTCATACTCTTTTAGAAGAGTTTTCTTTCGCTAAGATCAAACCAGAACGTTTGAACGGTAAGACGAAAAGAGGAGGTAGACTTGACTTACCGATTCGATGCCTGCTTGCTTACTCTGAGCTGGCTTCCCAGATACACCTTTGAGTTTCCTTCCTCCAACATCATGTTTGAGTTTCGTGACCTTGAGGTCAAATGGATTCAGTTTCTGCTGGATTTCGCGGAGTCTAGCTGCACGCTTTGCATTATCTTTTTCCTCATTCTGAGCGCGTTTTCTTTTCTGCCCTGGTTGAGAATGTCTCGAAAGATCAGCTTGTGATAATGCCGATTTAAGCTGCGATAGCTGCGAGCCTTTGCCCATGTGGAACGGAAATGTCCCGCCGGGCCGTAGTTCTCCGATTCATTTGTCCGTGGATGGGGGTGTGGGAAAGTTGTAAACAATTCGTATATCGAGTTTGTGTCTGTCTGTGTACCGCCTCTGTTGTACTGTCTGAGGAGTTGTGTTTGAGTTTAGAGCGAACTTGTTTGCCATTTCTTTCACGACTCTACTTACTTCTCTTGTTGAGCTCTTTAAGTGACCTTTCTACTGTATAACAACAACCACGACCTGCATGACACCCTCCTTGCGCTCCAGTACGACCAACCCCGGCTGGACCGGCATCGATACGACCCCTACCAAGTCGCCCCGTAAAGTCCCTCGTTGCACGAAATGCCAACGCCCCCGAGCGGGCCACCCACGTCAAGGCTGTCCTTACACTCCATCACCGCGTTCTGGTTCTGGTTTGCAGCCAACTTTAGACATTACCGGGCCAATGGATTCACTCGCCATATCCCCCACAAAACCTAGAGTTGATGTCGATGAACGCCGCCGACGTCCACCCGCACATGATATGACACTCGCATCCCTTTCCACCGAATCCAGCGAGATTCTGAACCAACTCATTCAATCCAAAGATACACGTGATCATGATGCATCCTCCTGTGGGGATGGAAAGGTGTGTACAAGTCTTACCCCAGAATTTCGCCAGACTCCCAACATCTCTCAAAAGTCGCGCTTCAGGGAGGGCAGGATAATGCCTGGGACCCTCCTCACGCCAACGCCGAGTTTCATGACCGAGACTGCCTCAGTAATGGAAACTGACCAGGCTAACGGCCACTGGCACTCCGATAGCAAGGCGTCGGTTGTATTGTCGCCACCGCCTGCCGATGCCCGTCCCCTCGCTCGGTCTATGAGCATTGAGGAAAGGGCGACGTTTTTGGATGGTCTCGCAGAACTATCTCGGGGGGCTCCTGCTGCGGTGTACTCCCTTCATGTACATGAATTGCATCGGATGGCTGATTCTGCAAGAAAACACGGATTTCACACAGGCACTGTGGTCCCACAGACAGGTTCCCAGGAAGAAGGGCTGCTGATCCTCGGGAGAGATTTCAGGGCGGTAGAGGATTTAATTGCCAAATTATCACGAGAGAACGGCAAGCAGAGCGGCATCTGTGCGGTTGCTGGCGGGGCCGTTGCGGGTGCAGTGGCAACTTTTACGGGGTTAGCTCTGGCGTGATTGTTTTTTTTTTTCCTTCCATTTTTTTTTCTTCTAGTTTATTGTGGCAATTGCGAACTGTTATGAGTTCCAACTTACATCTTGTACCATACCATAATAGCGCAATCGTTTAAACAATCTGATCGGACATGTTACTGAGACAAATATTTACTGTATCAAGTGTCCCAGGGTCCCTACCGCTTATTAAAGTCGTTTTCCTGGTCCGCAAGAGACAGCGGACTTGTGTAAATTGCAAGTTCGTCGCTAGACGTCTCGTGCCTCATATACAAATGCCAAACTCGGGACGCACGCAGAAGCGCACAACACCGGGGATTCAGGGCCGAGCAGTGAAAGCGCGCAACAATACGTAGTGGAACGTGGCGTCGTGGGACGCATTGTGTAGCATGGTAACCTTCATCAGATTCACACACACAAGTGGAATATTCGCTGCGAAGGACAACCTGGAACACGAGAGAGGGGTGGGTTGGAATCTCCTTCACGTCACTCTGATCAGGGCTCGTAAGGTGGCGTGGCGTAATGAGCCGGGCTGCCGAAGATGCACGCCATGGCCGCACATGGCAAAAAGATCATATTCTCCGCTCCAGACGAGAAGTCAAAGCGAGGATTAAAAATTTCTTTGTCAGGGCACTTGCGGGATGAACCCCAGAGGGATGGCACTGTTGTAATTTGGTCTTGCGTCAAGAAAGGATGGCGCCGCGCCGTTACCAGCCGCAGGGAGCGGATAAGCGGTCACAGTAGCCGGAACGGAACGAGCGAAAGGGATCGTAGAGTCTATCACGCGGTAAGCAGCCGTATGGCCGAGCCCGATCGGGAAGCAAGAAAAACATAGATCGGGATGCGTGCGGTGAATCCAGATGCCAGATGACGCAGTTTCAACCGAACCTGAGAACCTGAGAATGTTCATTCGTTCGTCATTCGTCATATACCACGAGGCCAGCTAGGATCGCCAGAACTGTCAACGCCCAGCATACACTAATCTAGACGGACGCGATATAAGTCAGTGTGCGATGTATCTTCACACACATTGCAGTGATTGATGAGAATGGCCTCCCTAATCCTTCCAAGGAAAAGGATGAGTACAATTAACTGACCACATCGTGCCACAAGGGTGCACGGCGCACGGCGCCAAGCCAGCGAGGGAGTCATTTGTCATTTGTCATGTGATGTGATGCGATGTCTGTACACGTTTCCGCCCTTTTCAGTAAAAGTGGTTGGATTTGGATGTGCACTGTGCACTGTCAACGTAGTGACGCCGGGGCTGTCCTGCCGCCTTGTCAGCCGTCGCCATCTGGACCATGCCGCCTACATTACTCCAACCATCCAGTGCCCTTTGGCCTCGCCCGCCCAATGCCATGTGTTTTTCGCCTCTTTATGGGTTAGCATGATCGTTCTCCGACGCCTGTGTTCCTGTTCGTGTGAAGAGAGAACAGAAACTAAGACAACAGCAGCGCTGGTTGAATGGGACGCTCGGACCAAACGTGAAAGAAACACTGCATTCACAAGAGCTACTCTAGAAGGAAACAAACAGTAGGATAAATCGGAAACACTAATGATGACAACCTCGAGTGGGTTTGAGCGGGGCGCTACTCTGCGGGTCCACGTGGGACGACTGTGCCAGAAGGCGGAGGCGATGATCAATGCAGAACGCACGGAGTGGAAATAGACACCGAGGGATTGCGACACGTTGGACCACTCGGCCAGGGCAACAACACGGGCCAGATTATTATCGAGCTGACAAAGGGAGGATATAGAAATAGTAGGTACACAGGGCGTGTGAGAAGCAGAGAATTTGAATGAGTCGTGAGTCGGCGGGCGGATGGATGGAGGTGCCGGTGCCGGTGCCGAGGACAGTGGACACGGGGTTTGTATACCCAAATAGATAAAGTGGAGGACAATACGGGATATAATTCGTGAGAAGACAGGAATTATAGAGTATGCTAGCAGTCCGGGCCTTGGCGGGACGGGAAGAGGGAAGAATGGAGAGAGAGCGCCGAAGAACGTGGGGAGGAAGAAGCAGCGTAAGGTATTGACCGGTGGGCGGGGCAAGGGTGGGAGGTCGGGGAGAGGGAGCTCGATTGGGAAAGATCCACCCCCTCCCTCAAACCCGGAATTCTCATGGGAAAAAAAAAGGGGGGGAGAGGGAAGGAAGGTGGACGGGTCGAGCACAGTGGGTATGGAAGGTATCAAGAGGTGGCCAGAGCCTCGGCAAGGAGAAAACCGACAGGACGGCGATAAAAAGAAGTAGCGTGACCGTGACAGATGCTGATGGTCTAAGCCTGAAAAGGTAAGCACAGGATGAGGCAAGCCGAATCGGGTACAAAACCCAGCGGCGTGATGACAAGGTGACCTTCCAGGAAGCGCGTCCCTTCGACCCCCACGTCCTCTCTTACAACACTCACCGTCCTCGTTCGCTCTATTTCTTAATTTTATTGTCTTTCTTTTCGTACGTCGTCTCCCTCTAAAAACACCCCCCTCTCATCCTCCTCTCTCCCTCTCTCTCCCTCCTCCTGTCTTCCCTATAGCCTCGTTCGATGGACTTCGACTCGTACACTTCATCTCCATATTCTGGCTCATCTGCCCCACGCACACCCTCCCCTCGCACTTCCATTTCTTCTGACGACGTCCACTCTCCCGCTCACTTCAAGGTGGAGCTCGAACCCGTTTGCAATATCTTCTCCGATCAAATGGTTGACGATCACTCCGTCCCTCCCGAAAGCCATTCCCTCTGGCAAGGTCTATCCCATCAGTCCCTTCCTTTCAATAGCTCACGTGGCTCCCTTCTTGGCGAGCTTTATGATCATGATCTCTCGGTTGAGCAGTCCGCCCATGTCTACGACCAGTCCAATGACTCTGGCGAGTGGCCCCCCCAGCTCTCTCGCCTAGCCCCGCATACCCCTTCCCAAGAGGCGGCCGCTATGCGCAGGGCTACGTATCCCTATGTACGTCAAGATCGTGACGTTTCGGCGCCCTATCCCCAGACGCCATTTATTCCCCAAGATTGCGAGCCAGTGCATGGCCCCTTCTCGCGCTCTGATACCCTTTATGGAGAACCACTCCCTTTGGATAACTCACCTCACCTCGTCTCCTTTCATCCCGGTCACTATGACATGTCTGTCTCATCATCCCCCGCTTCCTCATTCGTCGAATTCGACAATCTCGATCATAATGTAAAACTTGAGGAATCCGCCCCCGTCATTGTGCCTTCGCAGACTTGCCTTTACCGGCCCCCATCATCAGGTGCCATGCATCCCATGCCCTACCTCCCTCATGCTGGTCTCCCTGTCCAACACACTGATGATGCCGCCTCCAAAGAGACACAATACCTCCGTCGCCGGTGCTTCAATTGCTCTCAGACAGAGCCACCAAGCTGGAGACGCTCTACGCTTAACCCGGGCAAGATTGTCTGCAATAAATGTGGTCTTTATGAACGCACACACTTGCGTCCCCGACCTCTTCGATTTGACGAACTCCGAACAGGGAACAAGTCACGCAAGCAATCTAAGAGCATTTCTGGTTCGCCTGCTTCCAAGCTGATAAAGAAAGAAGTTGAGACCCAAGCAATGTCTCGACGGGCTTCTGTCTCTTCATCGTCGTCATCTGTACACAGTAGCAGCGATTGGGATGATTCAGGTTAGTCACCGTCGACGGTGACCCTAACGTTGACATTGACCATATTTTCACTTCACAGTTTCGGTCTATTCATCGGGTTCTGCCCCACCGTCATCCTACAACTCTCCTGCCGTGACTAGTTTTGCGTTGCCATTGGAGCGTTCCTCTCAGTCACCGCCATTAGGCTCTCGTGATGGCGGAATTCGCCTTCCCAACGCACCGCTCTCCGATATTGCATCCCTACAGTCAGTACCAGCATCTCCACGTAAATCCGCAACGTCGCCAGACTACAGTTTGGGCCCTGCTATTCAAGGAGATTACTTCGCTCGTAGGACATCACTTCCAGTGGAGGTCCCGAGGGCTCCTTCAGTTGAGGTGCCCGAGATCACTGGTTGGCAGGCTATGCCAATCGCTGGCTCACCGTCAAACAAATCAAGCAAGCCGAGTGCGCTGCGAAAAGCGGTTGCCGCATGAACTGTTTTTCTTAGGCCTGGATTCTTCTTGTACGGCCCCCCCATGTTGCTGTGAGATATTCGTTTTATCTATCTATTTATATTTTTTTTTTTCTTTTTCGCAAAATGGCCTTTACGCTGCTCACTGATCGCCAGCATATCCGCATGTCATTCGGAGCGTTGTCTGCCTGTGGCTGGTCGCTTCATCATTGTACTCATCGGCATTGTATCCATTTCTAACTCTCGCATGGCGTATTATTTTCTCGACTCGTGCGTTGATTAAATTTATTTCTTGCGGTGCTCTTCTGCTTGCTTGGGACGTTACATCTGGTCTCGCCTTACAGTCGTGTAATGTAATCATAGGTAGAAATAACGAACATCGATGAAATGAAAACGGATGAGTGTCGTGAGGAAAGTCGACTTTGGGACTTTCGGTAGTTGCCGAGTGTCACAATGCAGTGCAATGGTTACGGTTGATCATTGCAAACCCATGGTGGCGAACGCACACTGGACCAATTATGCCGTCAAAGAAGCAATGGTGCCACTTGAGGGGAGCGGGAGACTGGCTTCACGAGTTGATTGGACGCACTACGTACAAAGTGGGTGGCTAGTTATCAGGGCGTCCGATGATCTCTGATGAAACACTAGCGAATAGTCAGCCGCCATAGGGGGGCGCAGCCATGCCGTAACAAGATAGCGCCAGTACAAGCTTAGTGATATCTGGGTCTACCCAGCCTCAGCGGCGCCATTGTGAAGCGCATGGAATGCGTTGATTGGTCGTTCCACAATTGCGGAAAGCCCCCGAGAGCCAGACGACGCGGGCGTATGACGTACGGCATGCCTAGGAAGTGGCAAGGCATGACTTGGAAATCGCCGAGACGGCCATTGTGTCCTTAAAGGGGGGGAGAGATGACGTCCTCACTCGGA
>QFEA01002299.1:0-14677 GCA_003315975.1 Lactifluus echinatus
AAGTGCGAAGTGATGAGGGTGCCTTGAACGAGTAGAAGAACTGGAACGCTACAAGAGCAACCAGAAAAAGATAGATAAATCCGCGATGAAAGCCAGAATGGCGGCTGCGGCGTTGTACGAGCGCGACCGGTGTAGACACTGAGAGCAGCGCGTCACCCATCATGGGGAGAGTTCAACTGTGTAACGGAGCGCTGGCTTTGCCTGAGCACAGTCCTGGATAACGTGTACGGTACGTAACTATCGTATCCAGCTCATCCGCCATGCCTCGAGCGATAAAAAACAAGCAGTGCGGTTCTGCAAATCTATTTGTGAATTGCGCGTCGCGCATATACTCTGCTGACTCGATAAACCTTCAACTTTATCTAATATAGGAGTTAAACCCATTAATTCAGCTTTTGTATTTCTGTTTAAATTCATTTTTTGTTCAGAATAGCACTTTGACCACTAAGCAATCGAGGAATCGAACCCAAATAATCAGAAATTAAGAATTCTCTAATTTAGAAATAGATAAAGTATATGTTATGTAGTTTTAATTCAATTTATTCTTTTTCGCGTGGTGCCGGTGCCTGCTGCGCGAGCCCGGCGTGACGGGAGCACGTGATGGGAGAATCTGAATTAACTATGCAGATGTCCGGGATTGGCCGGGTGGCAGACAAACTTTGATTTCGTACAAGCAACGACCCAGCGGTCGACAACTCACGAAAACTCTCTCGGTTCAAAATGGCTACAGTGCAAACGCTGCCAAAAGAAGTCTCAAAGCTCGGGCAGGAAGTCAAGCTGTTCGGCAAATGGGATACCCAAGAGTGCGTTGGATCCACCGCATTTTGCATGGACAAACGGACTGACTGCTTCGCTATTCAGCGTCGAGGTGAAAGATATCTCACTGACAGATTACATTCAAATACGCCATGCGGTCTATCTCCCCCATACTGCTGGTCGATATGCCAAGAAACAGTTCAAGAAGGCTCAGATGCCCATAGTTGAACGGCTAGTGGACAGGTTGGTCAAGATCTTTGTCGCGTGGACAGGGTTGATGAACGTGATTTTAGTCTGATGATGAAAGGTCGCAACAATGGCAAGAAACTTCTAGCAGTCCGCATTGTTGCACACGCGTTCGAAATCATCCATCTGCTAACAGATCAGAATCCAATCCAGGTTAGCCCTGTTTGTGCAGCTCTTATTATACACGTCCTCAACCTGTTCCGGGCCTGCAGGTTCTTGTTGATGCTATTGTCAACACAGGGCCTCGTGAGGATTCTACCCGTATCGGCTCTCAGGGCACCGTGCGTCGTCAGGCTGTTGATGTCTCGCCTCTGCGGAGGGTGAACCAGGCCATTTCACTCCTCACCATCGGGGTGGGTTCAACTTTGCAACTCAACCCTTCCTCTTCACGTCAACTCATCTCACTGTTTTCCTAGACACGCGAATCTGCTTTCCGAAACGTCAAATCTGTCGCAGAATGCCTCGCAGACGAACTCATCAATGCAGCAAAGGGCTCTTCAAATTCGTACGCCATCAAGGTTTGTCACACCTACTTTTGAATCGCTGTCGCTCACGCTCCACATGCCGCTACACAGAAAAAAGATGAACTCGAGCGTGTGGCCAAGTCAAATCGGTGAATACTCGATTTCCACAGAAAGTGTACTTGTCACGGCGCTCTCTTCACCTCTACGCATACTTTTTCATGCCGCGTCCATATCTCGGCCTGTATATGCATATTTCTATACGTCGGTCTTTCGACAGCCCGCGTATGATCAGAATGACACGTTCCCAAATGCAGCGGTTTGAAATTGGTTTGGAGCATAGATTTGACACACGTGTGACATGGTGGCATGGGTAGATCCTCGGAAATCATCCTGGAAGAGTCCGGGTGAGAAATTGAGGAGATGAGGCATGATAAGCGATATGCTCGCGTAACATTCCATCTGTCCCGAATTGGGGCCCAGACCCAGACCTCGGCGTCCGGAGCGGAGCGGGGTTGTGCCTGTGGGGATATCTTGACACCATTGCCGGCCGGGTTTCTGGAAAGGAAAGATATCGATGGGAGCGGCGTGGTACATCGTACCAGGTAGTGGCAGCATGGGTCAAATCGGCGGCGTGGGTGGAGTTCCGCCGCGCCGAGTCGCACCTATCCACGCTCCTGGATAATAACTTCTTGCTTTGGTACTATTCGGAGGTATTATGGTCGAATTTGCTCTCTGTGGCGCCCGAACACGTCGGTCAAAAAAGAACCCTCCGTGGTCTTGGTCTTGTCTTGTCCCTCCCCCGTCCCCCGTCCTGAAACAAAAAGACATCTCTTTCTGTATTGGTACCAAAACATTGCTCGATTGAAACGTTGGTCCCATGGAACACAGGATGGCAGGCAGGGAAAATAAAATGGTTATGAAATAAGCGCGCGAGATTAATCAATAAGTTATATGACGTCCTTGCGAGATCCCGATCACACACCCTGAACTGAACTGAACGAGTAAAAAGATGGCAATGCAATGAATGGCCCATTCCTCTATTCCAAATTATTCTATTGTACAACGGAACAAAACACGAGGGGGTGCGACGTTGGCCAGTCGCCGGAGCGTAGGTCCGGGGGACCTAGAGACGTAACAGGCGCATGGCACATGGATGGGATGGGGATTCGATGTCATACCCAATTCCGGAAAAGACACATCGCTACATCTCCAGAGGTGATTGCATGAAAGAGGGTGTGGAAAGATGAGAAGATATGATGTGGGGGAATATTACACAAGTGTGTAGGATATGCCAGAGTATAATAGATAGATAAGCTGGCTGCCAGCTCGAGGGAGGAATAGGAGAAGTTGACCTGAGGGGCATGCCCCAAACTGATTTGGTAAACTCGACCACATAAACGGCGCAGTTTCCGGCTGGCAATAAACGAATAGATAGGATATGCGCCATGGTGGACCCAAGGGTCCCGGAGTGAGCAAGTAAGGACCACCGATCCACGATAACACATCGGCCGCTTCGCACAGCAGGAGGGCAGGTGTCGCAGAATAGGGGGTAGCTAGAAGAACGCCACCTAGTGGCAAGTCGGGCGCTGCCTTCTTTTCGATCTCGGTGCGGTGGAGCATCGGTAGCCTAGAGGCTAGAGGCTCCCAGTGCAGTACGCTTTGCAAGTCGTAATTGTGATGCTTCCACCCAAGAACTTCACGATCAACAAGTCCAAAATACGCCCCAAAACTATCGACGCTGTGAAGGCGGACGGGCGGCGGAGGATGATGGCTCGGGTTTCGGAACAACGCCATCGTAGCCCATATACCCGATCTCTCGCCCAAATTCTTTGATCATCGCCTTCCCGACGAGACACACCCAGCCCAAACCCTCACCAGTCGAGGGAGCACCAGGCCAGAACAGTTCACCTTCTTCGTCCTCGATGTCGGGTTCATATTCTTGATTGTGTGAGAGGGACGAATGTATGATACGTGTAAATGTAGTCGGAAAATGATCCGACAGAGTGCGAAGCGTTAAACGCGCCTGGGACTGTCTCATGCAATGGGACGCCCACATCACGTCTTTGGTCAGGGTCCTAAGTGTATGTGTGAATGAAGCCGAGATTTCTACCGAGACAGAGTTAGCGATAGGCGGTGGGGGATGACCTAGACGGAATGGCTGCTCTCGTGAGCGAGCTGCGGGATTAGGTGTGGGTCGAGTGGGAGCGGCCGGGGCGGAAATATCACCTGCTGCGGTTGGTGTGTCGGATGGACGACTTGTCGGCGTAGAGTTGGCACTGCTGGTGGCAACGATACTCGCTGGGGAAGGGAGCATCGGCGGGGTTGACTGAGTCACCGCGAGTGGCGTTCCAGAAGCACTGCCGGGAGGGGCGGAAATGTTTTCAACAAGCGCTCGGGCCTGTCCCATCAACTTGTCCATTTCCCTGTCGGCACTCTGTTTGGTAGCGAAGACAAACATGCGTGTATGAATGAAGGCTTCGATCATATAGCTGGCGTGGGTGGGGCCCGGTGAGCGTGCGGTATGGGAAGGCGTTGGAAATACCTACATGAGTCCAAGGAATGCCTTTTCGCGCTCACTGGATGCATTCTCGGCTGTCCACTTATTCTTAGTCCAGTTGAGGAAAGCCTCCGCTGTTTGCCATGAGCCAGTTATGCACGCGTCCTTAGAATAGTCGGTGGTCCATATGGAATACGTGAAACAGATGAGGGCGTCGAGGAGTTCGAGACGAGCGATAAGGGCACCATGCTTGTGATATGGAGAGTTCGGTGGAGGCGGATTTGGAAGTGGGCGATATTCCTTATGTTGCGGGGAGAAAGTAGACCAATGGCGAGCGTCGCCAGAGTATTTGAGCATGCGGCCGTAATTGTGATAGCGGTCGTGAAGCTCATTGAATATTGGGTCGCCCCGCTGAAGATTCTTTCGGGGGCGTTGTATGGGTAAAGAATGCAGAGAGGGAGGGGGGAAGGCAGGAAGACGGGATGAAGAAGCGGGGGGCGCGGGGTCGTCACGCAGCTCCCCCTCTTCTGGCTCAGAGCGACTTGGAAGTTGTGCCTGATGACGAATATACTTTTCGGGGAAGTCCTCAACGCGTGTACGTTTCAAGGGATCGTATGCATGATACGACTCGAGCTTTCGTTTGGCAAGAGGTGCGGGAGAAGAGGGCCTAGAAGCAGGCGGCGATGGGGGGAGATTTGGGGGAAGCGGGGTTGACAGTTCGCCGAGGATCTGGACGGACGATGGGAATTAGCTGCGAGAAGGACTAGATGATAGGGAAATTAGGCAGAACCTCCAAGTTCTTTAACAGCTGACTCCTCGAGGGTCTGAAAGAGGCGGGGAGAGATTGAGAGGATGATGGCAAGGGAGAAAATGATGGAGGATACCGCTTGCGATGCCTGTTGCTGAGGGAGGATGGGAGGGCGGCGGCGGTGGCGGCGGAGGACAGGAGGGTGGCAGAGGGAGACATAGTGGAAGAGAGAAGAGGAAGAAGATGATGGATGTAAGGGAAAGAGAGGGAGGGAGAGAGAGAAGGAGAGCTGGTCAGGTCTGGTCTGGTCCAATCGCCACCGTCAGCCGACCTGCTGGGCCTCGAGTGTGTGCGCCCGGCCTTTACGTTTCCCGTTATACGACCTCCCTCTTGTTTCCCCTCCCCTTCGCCCGAGTCAATCGCCATCGCCATCGCCTCGGCTCTGCGTCGGCTTGCCACTAATTCCGCTGACGCCGGGACACAGTACACAGCACTCCTGCCCGGGCGCTCTGTCCCAAGGCACATCCACAACTACTGACAGTCTTTTGTCTCCTTTTGTATACGTTGTATGTACGATAATAAAATAATAATGGTCCATACTTTTTCCGCTGTACTTTTCT
This sequence comes from Lactifluus echinatus, assembly GCA_003315975.1. Taxonomy (NCBI): domain Eukaryota; kingdom Fungi; phylum Basidiomycota; class Agaricomycetes; order Russulales; family Russulaceae; genus Lactifluus; species Lactifluus echinatus. The sequence continues at coordinate 5,332 of QFEA01002299.1, forward strand.
GCGTGCCCATTTGTTTGTGCATGGATATTGCATATTCTTATGGCCAATCGCGAGTTTGGTCTCACCCACGATACGATCGCAACACGGAACATGGAAAGTACGTGCTTCAATCCGCCGCAGTGGTCTCGATGCTGCGCGGGATGTGTTGTGAACGGCCCTGCGTTACGCATGACATGAGCACCGACACCCGGCCATCCATCATCCATTCATCATTTCGCTCTGGCTTTGGTTAGCACCGGAACGGCGGAACCGGTACCGGGCCAACGTGCACGACCGCCACGCCCTCTCACTGCTGCCTGAGCAGAGCAGTTGTTCCACCAACCCAACCGCGACGGTCATGTTCAAATGGTCTCATATCCCTTCTTCCAGCACTACGCTGTCCCGGCCAAAGGCCATCTTTATCCTCATCCTGTTAGCTGGGCTCCAGTTCTATTTCGTTACCCCCAACTTTCGCACCTTGTTTCGCCGCGTGGATTCACTTCCATTATACGCTGAGCAGTCTCTCGCGCGGTGTGCCTCCTTGAGAATATCTGCAGGCCCCCCCGTTGGTTTTTATGACCGGACAGAGTCAGACCGGTTTGTACCTGGCACAAAGCCGACACTCTTGCACAACGCGCGTATCTGGACTGGCGAGGACAATGGAACGCAAGTTCTTCAAGGAGACGTCTTTATCGACAAGGGTATCATCAAAGGTGTTGGTCATGTGGATTTCAGTGCCTTTGGGCTGCAGGTGGATGGTATGGTAGCCCGCGGGGAGCTGGACGTCGTGGACGTGCGTGGTGCTTGGGTTACACCTGGGTGCGTTGGCATTTGTCCACAGAAGTAGAATTGATCAACTGCCTCTCCGTTCAACAGGATCATCGACCCTCATTCACACCTCGGCGATGCATCCTCACCCGCACTCGACGGTGCGGTTGATGACAACTCTGTAAAGGGAACCATTCAACCGTGGCTTCGTTCACTCGATGGCCTCAACACGCATGATGATTCTTATCTCTTGTCCATCGCGGGTGGTGTTACGACTGCCTTGGTGCTACCTGGCTCTGGAAACGCTATCGGTTAGTTCGTTGCGAGTTCTTGCTCACCTTGACTGACCCTCTCAGAAAGGTGGTCAGGCTTTTTCGATTAAACTAAGAAAAACGACAGAAGGCTCGCCAACCTCGATGCTACTCGAGCCTCCCCACGATATTAACGGATCTCATCGTGGTAATACCCATATGCCATGGAGACAGATCAAGTGAGTAGCGCTGTGGCCGTTAGTTTGAACCATTTTCATACCAATTCAGGCATGCCTGTGGTAAGAACGTCTTCTCGGATTTGGCATGATTTCATCGTTGTCCTGCATACTGTAGGAGAAAACCCCGGTGCGTTCCCTCAGGGCTTTCGTTGTATTGTATATGTCCCTTAACTTGCTCCTTCAGGTCGAATCTATGGTGACACTCGCATGGACACCTTCTGGGCCCTCCGACAGGCGTACGCTCAGTTGATCTGTCTTATCAACTAGTTGACAAATGTGTTTTCTACAGATACGACAAGGCGCGTCAGATTAAAAAACATCAGGACGCGTACTGTAGCGCCGCTCTTGCCGGACGGTGGTCTGGTTTGGGTGAATTTCCGGAGGATTTGAAATGGGAGGCCCTGGTAGATGTCCTACGAGGCCGAGTCAAGGTATGCGTTTCTCCGTACCGTCCTAGTGACGATCTCGTGAATATTTTGCCTTTTCAAGGTTCATACACACTGTTACGAAGCCGTCGACCTGGATGACCTGATACGAGTAAGAGTATCTAGTTGCCGAGTTACCGAGGTGCTGTTTGATGACGGCTGTGTCATAGCTTTCCAACGAATTCAAATTCCCAATTGCGGCGGTGCACCATGCGCATGAGGCATACTTGGTTCCAGACGTGTTGAAGCGTGCATACGGTACGAAGACACACGGATTTTCGCTTAGCGTTTGTTGTTCACGTTTCATAGGAAAACCCCCTGCAGCTGCCATCTTCGCGACGCAAGCACGGTACGTCGCAATTTCAGCCATTTAACCGGTTGCCTTCACCACGAGATGTGTGTTATTGGTTTTCTTCTAAAGTTACAAGCGAGAGGCGTACAGAGGCTCCGAGTTCGCGGCGCGAATCCTGTCTGAGAATGGGCTCAAAGTTGTCGTCAAGGTGGATAAATGCACTCCAACTCTTAGTAGTGGCGTGCTAAATCGTAAATCAATGAGCATTCCAGTCCGATCACCCGGTCCTTAATTCGAGATACCTCCTTTATGAGGCGCAGCAAGTGCACTACTACGGCCTTCCAAGTAATTTGGCACTCGCCGCCGTGACAACCCTTCCTGCTCAGGTCCTTGGATTAGAGCACCGTATCGGGTACCTAAAGGAAGGCAAGTGCACATTATGGCCATTATAAACCATCACTCATAGGTTTTCCTCCCTCCCATCCCGTAGGCTGGGACGCTGGTGAGTCGGCTGTTTACTGTCCCGACGATCGAATGCCGCTTAATTGTTCGCTGCTCGCGGGAAGACTTAGTCATTTGGGACAGCCACCCATTAACGCTCGGCGCCACACCAGTTCAAGTTTTCATTGATGGAATCCCGCAGTTAGACGTACCACATGTTGTTTCCAAGTCTGAAACGTTCCAAGAACTTCCAAATGTGCCCAATTTTGATCGTGAGGCGGAAGCAGCAGTCGCGTTTGAGGGTCTCCCACCGCTTCTTCCCGTAGGAACATCTGCGGGCACTATCGTTTTCACGGGTGTCAACACCGTCGTCCTTCCGCATCGCGGTGAACTCACGGAAGTACACTCCGCACTGAGCGGCGAAACCGGCGTCGTAGTCGTACGAAACGGTGACATAATTTGTTACGGTGTTGCGGCTACTTGTTCACTGGATGAACTCACCGAGGGCGACCGGGTCCAGGTCGTGGAGCTAGGAGGCGGTGCAATCTCTCCAGGATTGTTGACGTACGGTTCCCCGCTCGGCCTTCAAGAGATCTTGTACGAGCCGTCAACCGGTGACGGATTGGTATTTGACCAACTATCCGGACGCGTACCCAATCTCGTGGGAGGTGACCATTCCATTGTTCGTGCTGTAGACGCGTTGCAATTCGCTGGTCGCGACACTTTGTTCGTATTTCTCTTTCTCGTCTACATTCACGGGATGCTAGTTAATGCACCCTGCTTCATTAGACTTGCATACCGCGCTGGTGTTACCAAGGCTGTTGTTGCGCCAGCTCATGGCGGCTTCTTTGGAGGCTTGGGCACGTCATTCTCCACCAGTGCGACTGACAAGCTCGCAGATGGTGCGATTGTCCAAGAGATCACTGCGTTGCACGTTTCTGTCGGCCACTTTTCCCCGAGGCCAAGTATCAGTACGCAGATTGCTGTGCTACGTGATCTGTTGTTGGCATTTCCCGAAGATTCTATTACCAACGCTTCACACCCCTTCAGGGATGCTGCAACGGTCCGTCTAATCTTACCCATCATGCATTAATATGTATGTTGAATTTCTGTCAGGGCTTGATTCCGGTCGTGGTGGAGGCACATAGTGCAGACGTGATTGCTACACTGATCTTGCTAAAGAACGAGGTGGAGGAAAAGACGGGTGCAACCGTTCACATGACGATCACTGGTGCCACAGAAGCGCATCTGCTTGTGAAGGAAATAGCAAAGGCGAATATTGGCATCATCTTCAATCCTTCCAGGCCGTTCCCCGCCACGTGGGAACAGCGAAGAGTGTGCGTGCTGCGACTGAGGCGCGTCCCGCGGCGTTTCTTCATCTAATACGAAAATTTTCACAGGCTGCCCGGTCCCCCGCTTTCCCGGGAGACGGAAATTGCGCTCTTCCTCGCACACAACGTCACCGTTGGCATTGGCGTCCAACGAGCATCGAGCGCGCGAAACACGCGTTTCGACGTGGGGTGGGTGCGTGTCCTAGTCATGTTTTTCATTTCCTACCTACTGCTAGAATTGACGGATGGAACCGCGTGTAGGCAGCGTTGGAGGCGGGTGGCCGTATTTCGAAGACTCAGGCACTCGCACTAGCCTCGATGAACCTCGAAAAGCTGCTGTGTGGTAATGCAGGGGCTGCATCGGGCACATTCGACCTCGTCGCAACGCAGGGTGGAGATCTGCTCTCATTTGAGAGTAAGGTTGTCGGCGTCATCTCGCCGCGGCGGGGTTTAGTGGACCTGTTTTAGAGACACTGACGACACTCGTGGCCTTGCGTTGCCAAGCAAGCAGATGATTCGTAGACAGACAATTTTTGTTGCGCAACCGGCATGTATTAATTAAATGAGGCTCTTAATTTAACTTCGTTGTCGGAATTGTCGGCATGTGCATGATTATACTTAACGAGCAAGCTGTCGAGTAGACACACGTCGTCACCACCAACTATCCCTTGTCAACACACGCAGCCGCATTCACGACTCAACATAGCCAAGCTCTGTAAGGAGCGTCATTGAGAATTAGTGAAGAAGATTTGATTTGCCCAAAGCAACGTGGTTAGTAATACACAATGGGGATGGGATGGATTTATCAGTGCGTATGATGCATGTCTGTCCTCCACAAACTTGAGTACTTGATCGCAACTGCGCGTAGTATAATTAATAGTGAGAAATAAAATGCAAATAAGAATGCTGGTATGAGTGTTCCGTGCTTGAAGGAGATCGAGTGCGATGTAGATGTAAAAGTCTAGATAGTGTCCTGTATACAATGCTATAAGGCCCGCGCCTCATCAATAGGTTGCCGAACATGCGAGGAGTGTGGCCGCGGTGATGATGGGGAGGCATCAGCACCGCAAGCCAACTCCGAGCCCGAAAGTGGTGACGGCTGTGGGGTAGAAGAGCCCCACCGGCTTAGAACCTGTACCCCATATGACGTCGTGGTAGTCGTCGAATGGGCGCTGGAAGGCCCAACAGAAGGGGTCGTTGGTGTGAGCTGGGACAACACTTCTGGCGCGTTCAATGCAGGATCAATCACTGGCCCGTGCGTGGGTGTCGGATTCAACGGGCGTGATGTCGTGCTCGATTTGCCGCCTTCTACGTCTTTCTCTACGCCCTTTTCGAGCGACCCTTGCGATGATGTGCTCCGGCTGCCCAAAGCGTTAAATGATCGACGAGACCACAAACGCTGCAGTCCGAGGTTCCACAACGTATTGAGGAACATCACTACAACTGCGATCGAGAACAGCACTACAACGATCATGCCGATCACGACACGCGGGATAGGTGGTAGAGCCACTGGTATAATGAATGCAACCAGTAAGCCAGATGTCACAAAGCGAATGGTGGAAAGGGAAATAGAGAGGATGTCGGCACGGCGTGTCTTCCCTGGTTTTAATACGACATGGGATAGTAAGAGGAATAATTCAATGCAGACAACGATGACAATTTGCACGGTTCCGTTGTTCTTGGCTGCTGCGATGAGGATGGCGCGAGTGAAAGTAGCTAGAAGGGGCAGCGAAAAGAAATAATATCGCGGGACGCGATATTGGCCGTATAGAGGTTCATATGCGGGAAGATCCTCAGCCAGGAGCCATGCCGAAGACCGACGCCCAAAAAGGAGCACGCCAGAGGCCGCACGGCCCACCACGCCCAGCACAACGACGAACGATATAGCGGAGATGAGGGTCGAAAGCCATGAATCCTCCAGGGTCCACTGATAAAGCGCGAACGTGGCAATGGGGAAGAAACAGATGAACGCCTAAAGGGCAAATTGGTCAGGTGTAAAGTTTAAGCGTGCGTGAGGCAGCTTACAATCCGCAGCCCCCAGGCACAAGCAAAAATAGGAAACCGGAATTTGCCATTAGTGCGCCAAGATAAATGAATGTGTTCGTGACGGGACGTCAGGGTGATCAAGCCGTAGATCATCATCAACACGACTAGTGTGATGGCGAGCAGGATGAGAGCGGAGAAGAATGCAGTCATGAATGTGTTGGCCGTAGCAACGCCGATGGTATTGACATAGATTGGTACCCCTGCATCGAGGACATTGGAAGACTGTGGGGTGACAGTTTGGACGTCACGCATGACAAGATTGGAAAAGAGGGCTCCACTAGAGTCAAGTATTGGTCCTCGAGTCGTCACCAACAGATTAGGACGAGAGAGAGCCCCAGTGGCAGCGTTCACGCCTCCAATGGGCCCGGTATTATATGGACTAAGCTTGCGATTGACCAGCGCCACAGATCCCCCAGCGCTGGAAGCAGCAAGGTCGCCACCTGTAAGGTGGCGCATACGGGTGATGCTGCGTTGCATAGAGGACATGGGGGACTGGGAAAATAGTCCCATGGCCCAGGAGAAGTTGAGCGTAAAAGCACGGTAGATGACGGGATAGTTGAGGTCGAGTAAACCTGACGAAGCGATAGTCTGGTAGAGCCCGAGAAGCTCGAGCAGGCGGAAGGGGGCCATGGAGTCGGACGAGAATGACTGCCATGCAGCGGAGAAGAGGGCGAGCAAAGCCACCCCACCTGTGCTCCAAGATACTCCGGCTTGGTGAGTGGACCAACCGTTGGAAAGGGTAGATTGTATGCATGCTTTCAACTCGCCTGTGCCCACCTCTGTCAAGGTGAGTTGAGCAAAGGCCTCAAGATCGGGGATTTTATACGCGATCTTGGGAATTTGGGAAGTAATTTTGACTGAAGGAGGGAGGGTGAGTGATTCTGAGCCATTGAATACGTAGAGAGGGAGAGGGCAAAGACGGCCGCCGAGGACGTTGCAGATATCTATAGTAAAGTTGACCGGATGCATGCCGTACACGTTGAGGAAGAGATTTGCAGAAACATTGACGTTTGATTGCTGTTAAAGTAAAATGAGAGTGTAGACAAAACGACACACCATTCGGGACTTACAACAGATGCAGCGGAGATGTTAAATACCAGCGAATTATTTGAAGGAAAATAAGAAACATCGAACTGCTCTACGAGGAGATTCTCAGGCGGAGCACAATATGATACAGAGGAAGTGACTAGACAAAGTTAGCTGACAGGAATGGGAAATCTGGGTAGAGGTCCTACAGAGTATATCCTCGTGGGCATGAACGAGAGGAAGAATGAAAAGGGAAAAGGGAGCGAGTCGCAACCAGGCGACGGGAAAGAGCATGGAGGGCAGGAATGACGAGGATAAAGCGTTGTCTGTGGTGGATAGATATAGAAGATTTCAACATGAGGCCTTTGTCCACGCTGAGCATTGTTTCTGGGGTGGGGTGACGTACTGCGGTACTGCGTCTATTGTTTTCTCTGAACAAAGGCGTGTTCAGGCGGTGCAGTCAATGGAGAATGGAGATTAAAAAGAGCGTCGAGGGAGATTGCTTGAGTGTAAGGAGTTGGAGTGGATAGACGCATGCAGATGCAAATGCCAGTGCACCTGTCTTTATAATGGTTCCTCTCGTCAACGTCAACCATCACACCACACCACACACCACCGTCCCCGGCGCTCCGGCTCCGGCTCCAGCTCCGAGTCAGTCCGCGAACTGAACGGAGGTGAGATGAATCTAAATATACTGCTCGAACCTCGAACAAAAATACAGATCAGATTATCCCAACAAGTAAGCAGTAATTCCGATGCCGAGGACAACACGCAACACAACAACAACGACCAAGTCCGCGCAGCATTGGTCCGTGGTCCGTGCGTCCCTTGCACGTGATGGCCTCATCGGGAACACGCGCCTCTGCGCCTGCGCCACCCACAACCACCAACTCATCAACACCTCCCCTTGAGTGATGCCGGTAGTGAATGTAAGCGCGACAAACTTTGAGATTCCAGAAAATGCTGTGCGCGTTCTCCTCATCGGTTATGGCGTGAGTCCCGCGTGCACACACTCAACACCCCTCCCCGATATCTTTTACTCATTACTACCATAAGGTTAGCCCACCTTGCGACACCCTCAGAACCCGACGTGGCTTGCCGTTGCTCCGTTAAACAATGTCATCCTCCCTCTAGACATTGAGTCATCATCTCCGGACCGTATGCAGATCGTCCCAGATGTACATCATCCGAACGGTTTCCCGTCTGACGATCCACAACACATCCACATCTCCTCTCTTCAAATTCCTCCTACGTACGATGCCGTCTTAGACTGCATGACGGCCATTCATTCTCGTCCACCCCTTATCCCGCCTACCAACCCGCCTACGACCAAGATAGCACCACCTCCGGAGGATGGATATGACTTTATTTTCCACATCGGTCTTGCAGGGCGAGGTCCGTTTCGCATCGAGCGCTTAGGGCATAAAGCTGGGTATCGAATGAAGGATTCACTCAACCGGCATGCACCTGTCATCGAATTTCTTCCAGAGGCGAGTGCTCTCGAACCTTCTCAGGGGGAAATGCTCGATCAGATGCGCATGTCATCTGCCAACATGGCCATCGTGGGACCTACTAGTCCTATCGATGCCACAGTTGACCACCCCGTTCGCGGGTTTGGCAAAGGCTTCGAAATGTACGGAGAAGACCTTCACACCACGATCGATGTTGAACATCTCGTCCATGTCATGAAAGAACAAGGAGTCGAGGTGCGCGTTCCTTTTTCTTCTACTCTACTCTCTTGTCTAAAGTGCAAGCGTTGCGATAGGTTTATTCGTCCATGGACGCAGGACACTGTGTGAGCGACTACACATATTTTTGCTCCCTAGCCGAATCCCGCCGAGTGTCATCCCGGCACGATAAGGGTACGCAGACTAAGGTGCTTTTCATGCACTGCTGTCCTGTTGGCCAACCATTCAGCACGGAACAAGTCACCGAAGTGATAGAAAAGATCATCTTATGGGTGTGTCGGAACGATCCATGATACGAGGCGATGAACGACGGCATTGCCATCCAACAAAGAAGGGGAATTGCCGCCAAGATTTTCCATACCTTTTTCCATGCTATTTATATACTCTGCTGTTTGTATTTCTCATCTGGGCACCAGGATTTTTCTTTCAATGTCTCGGTCTATCAACATTAGTGCGTGCACAATAGGCAGGTATCCTGTCGGTCTTGTCATTGATATTTTCTTTACTTTTTATCATCATCATCGACTCACGTATAGTATGATATGGAAAGTGTAAATCAGGATAGGTCTAAAAAAATTTTCGATGCGCAATCCAAACGGTTAAACGGCTATCAGATGGAACAAAATACACAGAGCCGCCCGCTCGACCCGACCTGACCCGACCAGAAATACCGATCACCACGACAACTGAAAGGGAGATATGAACGTCTCAAAATCATCGTATTAGTGACATTGGGAACATGTCCCTCCGCTTTGGCCGCTTGTTAATATCTAACCCGTGATTTATGCGAGGCCAATACGATACACTATGTGCTAGTGTGCATTGAACGGCAAGGGCATGTGTGAAGGGTGAAGACTGGT
>QFEA01002300.1:9571-38617 GCA_003315975.1 Lactifluus echinatus
GGGGGGGGGCAATGTGCTAGCAAATTGTGTGCCGTGGTCTGCCTGGATTGCGTGATCACCGATCACCTGGGGGTGTGCCATCCTGTGCCCTCAAAATGAGGATTCTAGACACATCCATTGTGAATCTATGAGGGTAGAAGTTTTTCTGAATCACCTAGGAGCCCTACATCCTCGTCACTCTGGTGAGCTATAAGTGTCGTCTCTCGCTGTTGCCTTTGTCTGTGCTAACATGTCTCCACCTCCCTCTGACAACACCGATGCTCACAATGAGTCCCGTGGTAGACAGGTGGGAACCCTCGTTACGACAGAGCACTGGTGGCGAGACCGCTACGAAGAAATCGCAAAACATGGCTACAAGCTCCGTTCTCGATACCATCCTCAATGGCAACCCTCTTGGCTCAAGTCGGGCAAGTACTTCTACGCTGTTGAGGATGGACAACCCACCATAGTATGTATTTATGTTTTCGACTTTCGTCCCTTTACTCAGGATTGGCAATAGTTGAGGGCAGCAATGGACGCGACTCGCACACGAGATGACAGCCAGGTCATGCTCAAGAAGGTTCTTCCTGCGGAGGGGCCGTACGAGCTGAATATCAACCAATTGTTCTCGTCGTCAGAGCTTGCAAGCGCCCCCCACAATCACTGTGCACCGCTACTAGATGTCATCGAGCTGCAATCGCCCGAGCCTCAGAAGCTAATGGTATTACCTTTTTTGCGTCCTTTCAATCATCCCCGAATGCAAACCTATGGAGAGTTCGTCGCGTTCTTTACTCAAATATGTGAAGTATGTCACAGTTCCACTCGCTTCTATGCGATGTTCTCATATTCAATCACTGGACATATAGGGCCTTCAATTTATGCACGAACGAAATGTGGCCCATCGGTACGGCTTGCGGCATCAATTGGATGTGCTCCGAGGCTGAAAGTCTTTTGTAGCGATTGCACAGCAAATAATATTATGCTTGACCCATCTAGGATGTACCCTAATGGGTTCCATCCCATCAAAATTAATCGAAATAGAAACTTCAAGGGTACTGCCAAGGCCTACACTAGGACCCAGCGTCCTCCAATTTACTATTTCATTGACTTCGGATTGTCCCGCCAATACCCCTCTCGCAACGTAACGGACGAACCTCTAAGGGGCGGTGACAAGTCGGCGCCAGAGCATCGATCAGGAAGCCGTTGTAATCCATTTCACACCGACATATACTATATCGGTAATCTTGTACGAGAAGAATTCATGAAAGTAAGCGATTACTCCCCAAGTCACCAACTAACCTAATTTTATGTCATCGTCCTTACTAGAAATACTACGGCTTCAATTTCATGGAGGATCTAATCGAGTTGATGACACATGAAGACCCAGAGAGGCGTCCTCGCATCGAGGATGTGCTCCATAAGTTCGCTATCATTCGGCGGAAGCTGAGGAAGACGAAGCTACGCTCCGCTATCATATCGAGAAAAGCGCCTCGGCTCTTCGGGATGATTCAACGGACCAGGAGTTCCGTACGCATGGTGCAATACGTCGTGTCATGCAGGCCCACCATCCCGGATCCTTCCGTATCAGTGAGAACTTGAGCAGGTAGCTTGACGAAAATAAAATAAGCACCGCCACTCACCGCCCAAATACGAGTGTGCCGCAGGTTCGGAGTGCTCAGTATCGCAAGCTGGGAAGGACTTTACAAACCAAGGACCCTCATATTACCTATCGTCTTAGGTAGCGTCATAGTTGACAAGTCATTAGACGAGGACAGATCGTGACGAGGACAAAGGGACACGCCCTTTGCCCATTCCTCGATGCAGGGCACAGGATGTCACGGTGTTTACAAGATTTTGCTACAGTAGAAAAAACGCACCGATAAATTAAATGATTCTCGTGAGCCCACCAGTGTGTAGAGATGGTCCGTTATGAACAACAATCACCAATCGAACATTTATGCAAAGTCAGTTGCCAGATAATTATTGCAGTCCATTATAGGGTTTCCCAGTTAATTTTAGGATATCGATATCGCTCGTCCGACAATTAGGTTTTAATTTCCATTTACAATCGATTAAAATTTGGAATGTCACTTATAATTACTTGATCACGATCACTTCACCGACGGAACCGACATAATCGAGGCGACTTAGTACTGTTACATTCACCGGTTACTTCAAAGGAAAGGATCTAAATTAGCAAGCATGACCTATGCGCCATAAACCCGAGATCTCACCTCACGCATGTCTTACACAAGAAAACCTCCAAAAGAAAGGCATAAAGCTGTTGAGCCAAAGTCGTTGAGATCTAGGTCGATCTAATGACCATGACACACTCTATAGGCTTTCCTCCAGCGTCGTCAAGTATATCTTTTCTGCGTTCGTTCTATGTATTGGCGTGCTGAACATGCGCAATAGGCCGTTGAATGCAACTTGACACTTTTATGATCTGCAATTCTCGCTGATACAGTACAGTATGGCAAGTGCTCGAATGGGCGAGGCAGGCTAATGTAAATGATGACACCATGACATTTTTCGACATGTCGGAGTCGGAGACAACTCGCAGCTTCTTTACAGGGAAGTCTAGACCAAAAAAAGCAAGTATGACATGTGCATTCCTCGCCAAACAAGTAAATTCCATGACTTAATTAATTTGGTCCAGGTCTTTACGAGGGTGCGTGCAACGTTTGTACAATTGTGTCTGTCGACGGCTCCACAATCGGTCAGCCTCTCATACCTGACTGAGGTGCGCTCGATATAATTCGGGACGAAACATGTACCGGCAGCTGGCAGCACGTCCTTGCATATGTCCGACTCGGACTACCACACCGATGTCGGGTGTCTATGCTTTGCTCGATTCAATTTCCGCGGCGATTTTTCCGCGGCATCGTCTCAAAGTAATCAGGCGCCCCAAAGTCAAGTCGACGATAAGCAGAGTGGTTCCTGTCTGGCCCTTCCAAAGGCAGATTATTGCCATATGCGCGGTTGTCGGCAGTCAAGAGATCGAATGAATGGAAGAAGAATTGGTGCGACCTGTTTGAAGCTCGAACGCATTAAGAAATATATATTTGATCCTCTGCAGCCAGTCCCAAACGGTTCTAAACACTTTCTGAATGTGCCTGAAGTTGAGAGTAGGCTGCCATTGGCAGTTGGTGTGACCTGCTACTTGTTTTTCTCTTTTGGTGATTCACGGTCCATGTATAGTTTTCCTGTATTTTGTGTGGTGGTAGTATCAGGATCGGGTGCTGTATTGCCGCGCCCAGCGCCCATGGCGTTTAGATTAAGTTTACTGTACTATATTAGCCTTAGCGAGGCTGAGCACCATGAGGCAGCTGCCTCATGAGCGCCACTGCCCTCTTAATAAATTCACGGCCTGAGCTGACTGCTAAGCATGTCTGCCCTCAACCTATCCCGCCGAAGATCACTATCTGCGCTTGTACACACCGTACAAAATACCCTTCGCCTCCCCATTGCTTATGTGTCTCCGGCAGCGGCCCTCTCTCTCCGCTTGTTGCCCCGTCTCGCCAAACTCGTAACATTCATTGTTCTTATTCTCAACCTTCGTTCTCTGCCTTTTGGCTGGCATAGTATGTGATTTTAACGTCTATCCTCGTGCGCACGTCCTCAAAATTCCCCGAGTTAAACTGTTTTGGCCCGTTTACAAGGTGAGATGGCTTGCATGGTGTGCGCGCCTGCGCACGCTGTCCCTTTCATCTGCTACCCGAGACGCGGCGGCGTGCAAATTCCTCGATAACCTCTCGCCTGCTGGCCAGAGCCCGCTTGATAAGACAACGGTGATTAAGACATGGGCAGGTACGTAGCCTATTGTACCGTCCTACCCTGTAATGGACGCTCTCGCAGGCCCTGACGATTGCGACTATAACTTGCATCTTAGCAACTCGTCCTACCCCAGGGTAAGTGACATGTGTTTACATTTCCCTACCGTTCTTCTGAGAGGATTCGGTCCAACTCGCTCGCACGAAACTGATCGAGGATATGCCATAGACCCTTGATCTAGCACGCATGAAAGCCGCAATAGCGTTTTTCCCGTATTATGTGCGCACCGGGGGCTGGATTGCTGTTGCAGGTGAATGTATTGCCTCTTCAACCCGAAGCCAGTCATCTAATTTTTATCGAATTTAAAGCCACGCATTTCAACTTTCTCCGCGAGATCCCTATGTTTGCGCGGTTTGAAGTGCGCACGCAACTCGCGGGCTGGGATAACAAATGGGTAGGAGCCATTATTCACTCCCGGAGAAACCATGATTCTATTATCTGTCTATAGATCTATCTGGTCCACCGATTCGTGACACACCGGAAGCCCACCTCACGCACCTCCAAATCCGAAGCTGATAATACTCAGTCCCCGCCGGCAAGCCCGACCACCAATGGCAATGGCGTCCCGCTGCTCAACGCAGGCTTTACAGCTCCCATGCCGTCCATACACCTCCCTTCGACACCTCTCATGGGCCTGACGCCTTCTCCTTCAAGCACGAACCTTCAACTAAGTTCCAACCATCTCAGTCCCAACCCTAACCCTAGTACATCCGCAACCGCAGCCGGGCCGGCTAATACCGGTGCTGCCATTAACGGGAGCGCAATCGCAGCGGCAGCGGCAAACGCGCCCGAGCCCGACGGTGCGACACTTCACTGCATCTCGGTGGGCGTGATGGTGTTCAAGTATGGGCGCATCACAGTCCCGCCCGCGCTCGTGCTCGCTGGCGAGGGACTCGGCGCGACGCCCGCGCAGGGCACCGCTGCACGCAAACGCGCGCTGGCGCTCGGGATGGGTGAGATGCGCAAATTATACCGTGGTGGGTGGTGCGCGGTGCCTGATGGCTGCGGGGAGCGGTGGTGGGACGAGGCGCTGAGGGGGATCGAGGATAGGGTAGAGAGGCGCACGCGGAAGGTCATCGGTGTGCGAGAGGGACTTGAGGGCGCGCTTGGTGTGAGGGAGCTATGATTTGGGTGTAGAGATTTATTTATGGGGTCTAATACGTGCTGTATATATAAATGTGGGTTAGGTCGCCTCCCGCTTCATTCGCGCCGATGTATGTTAGCCTCGTCGTTCCAGTGCATGTGGCATGTCATGTGTCTCGTATTCTTGGGCGCGTCGAGTTCTTGTCGTCTCTTCGTCCATTCGTCAACTCCACAGTTTCTCTCTCCTCTCGATCTCGACCTCCCAGGCTTCACAGCTTCAAGAATGAGGTCCCGTGTGTTCACGTGGACATTCCTTGATCCAAAAACCGAGGTCTGTGCACGCGAACCTGAGACGCACCCTGGGGCAACGCGACGCGATAAGACGCAGCGCGTGGTTATAGAGAATAGTGCATGCATAATGCGCATGTCTGTGACCTACTTGACGAAGTGTATGCATGTTGCGTGACATGACATATATAGGCAACCCAGATTCAGTGAACAGGGCATTGACACGGATAACGTAACTTTTCATGTGGGTGGAGGCAGACGTTGTATAGTACATGATATAGCATATACAATCCAGAGGGACAAGTGTCCTAAGTGATGCATGTACTGTAAGTGTTGTATAGTAAGGCATAGTACTGTGCTGTGCTGTAGAGGGTCTGCACGGGCCCGGTCAGGATGACAAACCAATCGCGACCGACAAACCGGAGCGCCAGAACGCTTCTTTCGCGGATTTGCGGTACTCCGAGTCCCGCAGAAACTTCGCGATGCCTGTCTTGGAGTCTTGATCTCCTCTTTACTGTACAGCACCGACCTGCATTAAGTACGATGAGCTTCGGAACGTAAAACAACCCCCCCTCGCTATTTCCATACATGCGGTATCACCTAATACCGATTACAGCTTCGGCTTATCTGGCTTAAGGCATCGAGCCGTCGGCTACAAGTACAGTACCAGTACAGCACACACTTATCTTGGAGGGCAGAAGAAATAAAATTAGTCAGCCCAGGAACTCTCAGTAGCTCCACGTCGAAATACCGGATGAGACGCGCGAAGGGGGGGGGCCGACACAAAATTAGAACAAGCGAGGCGCGACGGCCGATTAAGTTTGGGGTGAGGGTGGAGGGTCATAGCCCAACTCAGCTCAGGGCCAGTCGGGGGACGGATATGGGGCCTCCGAGTCGAGCTCGCGGCCCACCTTCCTTCGATGTGGGTTCTTCCGGCTTCCGGAAAGCGACGCGTGGGGAGTCTGAGATAAGGATGCTTGGGCGTCAGTGTCGGAAGACGTGACGTGCCAGCGCAGGCTTCAGGGGTCGGATCTCCGCCCGTGGGGCTGCGGCCCAGAATCCGTGGCAAGGTTCTTGCCGCAAGGTGTTGGCAAATTTGAAATTAGCAAGTAAATGATTGTGCCACTTGCCACATTCCACATGCATATGGTCTCCTTACGTCCGTCCGTAATGATCGATGCGATGGTTCCTCGTACTCCATATGATACCTTCATGCGCAATACAGTATGCATTTTATTCCTGGCCGCGGCTGTCGATATCGTTCATCTCGCCGACGTGACAACAATTCAGTTATCGCAGCTCGTCGTGCCTTGCCTCGGCTCTCACGCTCACAATTTATTCTGGACTTGTGCACAAAACTGCGACTAAGAGTAAGTTACATTGGGGCTGACGGGGCAGGAGTGGAATGAAGTACGTCTATCTGATACAATACCTTGTAAGCTTCTACCAGTACCCCTGGTCAGAATAAATAAACATTTGTTTCGCCGCCTTGGATCAAAGCCGGGAACGCGACTCGACCTGCAAACTGCAAGGATGGATGATACGTGGACGAATAGCTTAGTTTGTATGCTCTCGTTGCAGCCTTCTGGTCTCAGCTCAGGGAATTTGAGAGGGTCGAAGCAGCAGAAGAGTATCGTGTTGCTGCGATTGGTGAATATTTTAATACAGTTCATTGTAGGCACACGACCGTGATTCAGACAATAAGCAATCGATGCCCCTCCCCAGCATTGTACATGTAACGTCATCAATGTAGTGCTCCATGGGTTTTTGGCGCATTCCAAAAAATTGGCCAACACATGATACGCCTGACATTTCCCGAACATAGGTTTCGCCGAGTGATGGAACCGATGGCAAGGCAAATCCACTGATTGCACTGGCAAAGCAAACGCCACTGAACCCCGCCTCACATTGTTTGCGGTTGCATGTTTCCCTTTGTCCGTCTAACTAACACTCTGCCTGTTGGCTAATATGGTAATTGATAGTACAGTATGTAGATTACACAGCATCGGAGGCCGGGCCAGGCTGTTTTAATCGTTTGCATGGTAGCCACGCGGGCGCCCATGCTGCCCCCCTCATCTGCTAAAACTTACACGGTGACGCGGCGCGCATTTAAGCCCAGCTGCTTGACGACCTCTCACTTATCGGGCAGAACCCGCTTAACATAATCATCTGTCGTGTAGCTTGTGAGGAAGGCACGGACGGGTGCTCACCAAACTTGTGATCCCATTCTGCTGAAAAAGGCCTTATGTTTTCGCAGGCCCTCATGCATTGCGCCTATTGTTGGCACCTTAGCAACTCGTCTCGTCCGAAGGCCCAGGGTAAGCGATATCGATGCCCGCATCCCCCGGTGTTTTCGCGAGGAGATGGTTCCTTGCACGAGACCCACCAGAAACGGGAGATAAAGCCTTTATTTGGCACATATGAACAAGGGCACCGACGATGTTCCTTTACTACGTGCGCACGGAATTCGTTAGTTGGGTCTATCAGCAGATATGGGGCATCATCCATTCCTCGCGTGACACTTGTGTCGTTGATGTCGACTGCAAACAAACCGGGAAGTACCGTCCGATAACCTTTGACCATTTCCAAATGTGGCATCATCATCAGCATGTGAAACGCGGCCGGCCGTCCACACATTATTCGACACTGGCATGCTCTTGCTCCAACACGCTCCTCCAATGAGGTATGGGCATTCAGACGGGGCTTTTGAGCATGTGTTTGAAATGACGGGTGTAGTATGGACCCAAGGACTGTAATCGGGGTTCAATAGATAGAGATACAGTACGAGTATTGTGAGGTGGATAGCGTATGTTAGGTTGAACGACAATGCAGGTCTTTTTTAAAGGTGTAAATTAGCGGCGCCGCCTTCGCTTCTTTCGCGTTGACGCGGCCTCGTCGTCCTCTGGCGGCGCAACTTGATCTTCCCGCCGCGTCTCGTGCGCCTGTGCGCGCTGTACCGCGAGTGCACGCACCTTCTCGGGCACGTTTTCCCAATACATCTCCTCTCTCCGTCCCTCGAGCAACTCGAGCATAACTGCGCTCTCCTGCTCCTCAAATTGCTTTAGGAGTGAGAGCGCGTGGTCCCGTGTAGTCAAGCGGAGGTAGCACTGTTCCGAGAATCGAGAACCCCGCCAAATCAGAAACCGGTGGTGAATGAGAGGCCAAAACGCACGCTATCAAGGCCCTTGTTGTAGTCGACATAGTCGAGGGCGCTGGGGCCGTCCATGAGCAGCGCGGAGAACTGCGCGCGCAATGCGGTCTTGTTCGTATCCTGGGGAACGTGCCTCACGAAGATGACACACCCACGCGGGTAGGAAGGTTGTGTCTCTAGTTGCGCGTATCCATAGCCCAGTTCCTGCTGCGGTTGAGTTGGCGTCGATGCCGGTGAGTGATACTGGTGGGCGACCGGCGCCACCGAGGAAGCGGAGGCGATACGGAGCAACAAGTCGTCGCGGTACTCGACGTACTCCGCCTGCAGCGCCTCCCAGCGTTCCTTTGAAAGTGTGCGGAATCCGGTGCGACGCGCTTCCAGTTCCTCAGAGGACGACGAAGACGAAGGTTCACCCACAGGAAATGGCGACGCGTCGTTTTTGTTCTGCTCGTAAGGGAAGCGGGCGAGGAGACGCGCGGCTGTGGTCGTGTCGGAAAGCGTTACGAGCGCAAAGCCTTTGCATTTCGGGAGGGCGTCTGGGGGGTCTTGATAGTGTGGTGGGAAGACGATGCTCTGGATGGCGAGGTAGTTGCCTTGCGAGGACGAATCGTCATCGTCGCATTTGGAGATAAGAGAATGCAATAACCTGGATACTCCCACCATCGAGCGGAATGAAAGAGGGATGTTCTCCTTCCAGAAAGATGCGGTCAACACGCGGGAGTGGGAAAGCGGGATGGGAACGAACAATATAGATGGTGCGAGCGTCCCAGTATTCCGGGTCGTTGAAAGTGGGAAAACGCCGGGTTACATCCGCCCAGTCTTTCCGCCGCACTTCGTACCCCCCTGCGTTGGAAACACGGCGCGTCTTGTCCAATACGACCATGCGGACGTCAATGTGGTCCCTTGCGTGTGTGCGCAGGGACTTGACTACGGACGCTTCTGTCAGGGGAGCATTTGGGAGGAAGATGGGCGACGAGTGTAGGAGGGTGCTGAGAGAAACGACTTTTTTCCGAGTTGGGTCAGATCATTGATGACAGAGGCCAAAGAAGAGACTTACATCCGTCGCGGTTTGGGTCTCGCAAGCATGGGCTGGACCAGAGTTGATAGTCTGAGAGTGCGAGTGCGCAGAGCAGCACAGCGTCAAGGTCAGCAGGGAAAGACATTTGTCCCACGGGCCGGAGACGGTCAGACGGTCATCGTCAGCGCGGCCTGCTGTCGAGTTTATCACCTTAAACTCCTCCTCAGTTCACATTCTCACCTCTCTCGACCTAAGAAACGACGGCAACGACACCACGACCATAGCAACCCTTATTATTTTTTCCTCCCCTTTCTCTTTCTTCTCCAACCCACGATAGCTGACACTGTCACCCATGGTCGAATACGTCTACGCTCGACATGACTTTGTCCCAGAGCACGACGATGAAATCTCCTTTCGTGCGGGTGAGCGCATCGAGGTCGTCGAAAAGGACGATCAATACGGCGATGGCTGGTGGTTGGTGCGTTCGCCCTTTGTTCGCTTCCCCGCGCCGATCCGTCGTCCGTCTTCGTTTCGCTTCGCACTCGTCCGTCTCCTCTCTTTCCAGCCCAGCGCAGCCCTCATTGCTTTCTCGAGGCACGCAACGTGCTCACTTTGATGTTTTCTTCACCATGTATCTCTCCTATTTCCGCGCATCCCATCACGCCCCCTTGTCTTGTGCTGCGAGACAACTCGTCCCTCAAGAGGCGGTCTGACCACCCTTTTTTTCTACCTTTTGACTATTTATTCTTCGAATTCATTGCCACACGACCGCGTTATGTCCTCTTTCTATTGGTTGCGACGATGGCTAACTCGGCTTCGTTTACTTTCAATCCAGGGGTGCAACTTAGCCGGCAAGGTTGGCCTATTTCCAGCGAGCTACACCCAACCTGCCCCACCCAGTTCACAATCCCATCCTGCGGAAGAACTCACAGTTACCCCTCCTGTGCCGGACCCCGCCGATGATATGTCATCCCAGGCTACGTCTGTTGCCAACTCTAAGCCAGCTGCATTTCAACCCCTGCACGAGGACTCTGAGCTCAGTCCTGCCCCAGAAGACCTACCGCCCGGTCTCTCTACTGCCAAGAGCAATGGTGAAGTCATGCTTGCCACTATGACCGACGTTCAGCAAGCAATCGAACAACTAGGTCGCAATGACGACTTTGATGGCTCCCGCAGCTTCACCTTTTCCAGCACGCACGGAGAGTCGACCGACCACGAAACTGATGCAGAAGTAGAAGGTGAAGATTGGCACAAGGGCGCCAGGCAGAAACTCGCTGAGAAAGCAAAGAAGGCCGCTGAGGTGCAAGCCGCCCGCAATGCAGATCAGGGTCGCGTGCCCTTCCGATCTACCGTCCCACCGATCGATGTCGAAATGAGCGACGATAGCGGCGACGAAGATATTGCCCTGCCAGATGACATGTCTCCGAACGGCCGTTACAAACGGCACTCACTTCTTCCCGAAGTCGACGAGGAAGATGCTGTCCCATCATTCACTACGCGTTATTCTCCATCAATCAAGCCCTCGTCGCACTACATCGTACCTTCCCCTGGACATCGCCCCGTATCTGAATTTACTCAAGATTCCACGACGGAATCGAGTGTTCCAACAGCTACACAACCAATATTCCCTCAGAATGAGAGGCCACGCACTCCAGACAATAACAGTTCACTTCCGAGCCCTGTCTCGCCAAGTCTCCGCGGAATCTCCAACGGGATCTCCGCAGCAACCAATGATATGGCGAACCTTCCCTCCTCGACACACGTAGCCTTCCCTTCAAAATCACAAACCTTGAGTTTACAAGAGGTTGCCGGTGTTCTTCCTTCCCCTGCCGCATCCATTACCGGACATCGCCCTGGCTACTCATTTAGTAGTGTGAATTCCTCCGCACGTGTCGCTGCTTCCGAGCCCTTACCCGGCTCTCGGAGCGCTGATCTCTCCACCAAGAAGCCTCGATCTATGCACCCCGCCGACTGGACTGTCGAGGAAGTGGTTGATTGGCTACGTTCCAAAGGCTTTGACGACCTCGTGTGTGATAAATTTACCGAGCAGGAAATCACGGGCGATGTTCTTCTTGAGCTCGATGTGGCCGTGCTCAAATCCGAAATTGGTATAGCCGCGTACGGCAAGCGCTTGCGCATCTCGAACGCCATAGCTGAGTTACGTCGCCCGCCGAGTGTCATGTCGTCCTCAGCCGAACAATCCACGCGTCGTGGGTCGTTCACGCCCTCGAGTCCGCTAGCGCACCATGTCAAGGCACCGAGTTCCGCGCCCCTGGCTTCCAACGGTGTGGGAAACCTCGCAAGTCCGGAAAGCCCTTATTCGGGTGACTTGGCGGGCAACTCGTTGATACTTCCCCGTCGGGATTCCGATCCTGGTGTGAGGCGGCCAACTGGAAGCAAGGCGTCTGACAGCAGTGCGATGATCGGCCTAGGCATTGGAATCCCCCCTTCTCTCATTCCTGGGAATGGTTCAGGAAGGGTAGCAGTAAGCTTCTATGCAACACCGTCAATGAACTGAGGCTTATGTAAATGCAGAAGGGAAGACCGTCGCAACTCTCTTTGTCTCCGAGCGATGGGGCACTTGGCGCGAACGCCAAGGGTATCAGTGTTGAACATGAGGAAGGGGAAGAAGACCGTGGCGTGTTCAGTGACGTGGGTCGCTTATCATGCGATATCCTTTGTCGAGGCTAACTAGAAGTTCGACACAGAGTGATACGAAGAACCTCACGACCAAGGGGCGGGATGCCTTGTTCCGTCGTCAAAACTCGGCATCTTCAACAGGCAGGGCCCCGTCATCTCGAAAGTCAAAGGAGGTCACGACGCCGCGGTCAGACATCAGCGAGGGTAGTCGATTAGTGGCCCAACCGCGCAAGCGCAGTTTGGATGCAACGCGCGAGAGCTCACGCTTGAGCTTCTTTGGAAACTCGATTGTGGGGCTGGGCAAGTCGCGCAAGCCGCCTCCACGCTATTCTGCGTGAGCCATACCTTTGCTGTGATGCTATGGGATTGATGTTAAATACTGATTGTCCACCTATAGAACAATAGACGGTGAGACATCGCCCGATCGTGGCGCACTTTCCTTGTCCCGCTTTTATCAGAGCAGTTCAAGTCGCAAAAGCTCCACCCGCTCATCGGCCCTTGACGCTAACATATTCTATGCGAAAGAAGACAAGCGCGAGAAACGCGACTCCAAGGATTCAGGCACAAAGAAAGATGCGTCTTTGCTGCGCAAGCGTATGTCATCCACCCCGGACATGTCATCGCTCATCGTTGGGGGTCCTAGTGGACTCAGAGGGGGGCAGAGCATTTTGGAGCAGATCGGCACTCCTGATCATAAGGGGTGGATGCGCAAGAAGACAGAAAACTATAACACTTGGAAAAGTCGGTATTTCGTGCTCAAGGGCCCGCATTTGTACTGGCTCAAGAGCAACAGCTCATCGGTACGTACTGCGCTGGGCCGGGCACTGGGCGTGGCGTTCTCATCGCAACCGGTTCACAGGAAACAAAGATTAAGGGATACGTTAATATTGCCGGTTATCGCATTGTCGCGGATGAGAATATTGACCCTGGGAGATATGGCTTCAAGCTTACGCACGAGTCGGATAGCCCTCATTTTTTTAGCTCTGATGAACATATAGTTATCCGCGAATGGATGAAGGCACTCATGAAAGCAACGATCGACCGCGATTACTCCAGTGCGTTTTATCTTGTAATCCTGTGCCGAACAACATCATCATCCGCATTTTCAGAGCCCGTAGTGTCCTCGGTCAATGTGCCAACCATCCCCCTTGCGGTCGCCCAGGCGATGAACCCGGCGCCGCGTCCTCCATCGCCGGATGCTAGGGCTGCGACACAGCGGGCCATGAGACGCGAGGACACGAACAAACTGTCTTCCCGTGATGCGGAGATTTTGATGAGCATGGCTCCAAATGACAAGGCTGGTGGTGGCCGTCACCGGGTAGACTCGTTCTTCTTCAACCAGCTCGAGACAGTAGATCCCGTTTCCCCGTCGACGAGCCCAAAGTTGCAGGCTCCTCCGGTGCGACCACCGCGAGAGTTGAGAAAGAAAGCGTCTACGACTGAAGTACGCATTGCAACTCCACTGTTTTAAGTTTGTACCAACACGTATCTTTCCTTGTATATGTCACACAATCAGCAACCGCCCGTAGAACCAGAACTGATCGAGTGGGCCAATAACCATCTACCGAGCTCGCTACAGATAACTTCTAGCGGCTCGATCTGCGGTGGACTCGAGCTTCTCCGTATCGCCGAGTCGATTAAGGGCTCGAGAAACCCAAGCGTTCCAGACAGCGCCTTCCCACGTCAGCCCAATGATGACAGGCTCGACGGGCTATTCAGCTTGTTCGACTTTTTGCTTGACAACGACGTCAAGATGGGCGCGGTCAGTATCAATGACATCCGCCAGGGCAAGCGCGACAAGATCATTCAATTACTCAAGGCTCTCCGCGCTTGGGAGGATAAGCGTCGTGTGGTTCTCGAGTCCATCGGAAAGACATCTATGCAAGCCGGCCCATTTATCGCGCCGGTTACATGGAACCAGTGATGCTGTGTGGGCGTTTGAAGCTTGAAAAGCCCACTGCATGAGCAGAGCTGTTAGATCGATCCAAAAAGAGTTTGTCGAAATGTTGGTTTATCTTTCCTCTTTCCTTCCCTTTCAATTTTTCCTTGTGACTGTGACAATGAACGAAAAACCTCTCGTTTCCCCCGCTGTTCCAATACGCGTACAGGCACTGTCCTTACTCATTATCGCATGGTTTATGATGCTCTCTCTCGCTCGCTTTTAGGCTCCGTTTTGCAATTTTTTTGTCCGATTAATTGTAATCTCTTTTTTCTTTTTCCTCCGTCAGAACTAGAATGATTACGTCATAATGTCACAAATTTTCTCACTTTCCTCTCATTTTTGACTCGGCACTTGCAACGATGATGGCGTAGCAACACGCAGCCCTAGATGATCGATCTGTAGCTAATATTCTTGTTGTTCGTGCTGTACCTCTGAAGCGTAATCTATCCCTACAAAAGGTCTCCTACAAAAGGTCTGTGACACATCAATACATCGACCGCCGCATTCTCCTCCATAAATTAAGACTTCACACAAGGCGCGCGTTCTTGCCTAAATTATTCGAGTCTGTGGGTTGTTTTGTGGTATTTACTGACACTACATCCAATCAATAATGCATGACGAGTAGTGGAGTGAACAGCGGTCGTGACTAACCACATGGAGTGTTTTGAGCGCCACCGAAATGAACACAGTGAATCTGTGCATGTGTGCCACATCCCAAATGGGAACAAATGTTGCTTAACGAAAACGGCGAAATAGGACTACCGCGACACCATTTCCTCAACTCTCAGGCCATTAACCTCCTTGCTTATCTCTTCGAATCTTTGCTCGGTATCCTTATGATGATACCCTGCAGTCCCCGCTTTGATGCTAAGTCCCAACTCGAGAAGCCCATCAACGACGCCGTCGAGGCATTCGGAGGGCCGGAGAAGGTTACCGGAAGACCCATTGCTACTCGGACGGGCGTGCGTACAACCTGCAAGTCCGACGATGAGATTACGCACACACACAGTCTACGTCCCTCTACTACCATCAGCAAAACAAAGGGACATGTCGCGACGGAGGGCTGGAAAGAAGAAATCATCGCGTCCCCTGACAACCCGGACCCACTAACCAAGTGGTGCCATGCGCCCCACTCAAATAGGAAGGTCGTAGACGCTGGCCGTCAACCCGTGAAATGTGTGAAGGCCCGTCGGCTCGGGAGGGGCGATGCCAAGAGGATGAAGATAGAACAGCTACGCAGGCGCATCGAGCTGGTGGCCTCGGAGCTCCGTCAATGCGCCACTGAGCTGGAACGCGGTGCTGAAGGCGACGAAACACAACTGCTGCGCAACACAGAATCCGAATGTCACGTCGGTGGACATCGGAATGGTCGTCATCGCAAATGGCCAGTAACGGATGTCACGGACTCGGACAGTGAAGGGGGTTGTGTGGACGGTGGAAGTGAGATGAAGAAAAAAGTTAGAGGGTATAGGGCCCGACTGTCACGCGGGCGTGGAAATGAAGGCGGAGCCGAGATATTGACGCGGGAACGTGGTTGAGGGCGTAGTACGAAAAAAAATTGTGTGCGAGCGCTATCGGGGTTACATTATCCGGCACTTGAGTTGTCGCGTAGGAGGGTTTGAAAAAAAAAGGACATAATTGAGAGTTCTGCGGCGCAATGCGGCACACAGCTCGGGCAAGGGGGGTCGCGCCTTTGCCTCAGAAATGAAATGATGCACCAGACCATAACTATCGAACAAACAAAGCTGTACAGATAAGGGTAAAATACAGACATGCAACGCACATAGAACTAAAACAGACAAAGGGGATTAGACCCGGCACAAGGCCGCACAGCATGGAATCGAGACTAAGGTGCGATCGAGGTGTCCAAGGCCCCAAGGCCAAGGTGGCATGAGCGCGAGGCAGCGCGCATGTGGGTGATAAAGACTTGTGGCGCACCGAGATCCAAGGATTTTAGAGTCATCTCCGAGGCTCCGAGGGATACGGAAGGAGGGCGAAGGGTTACTGTTACTAGCAGACGGCGCACGGGACGAAGGTCACCGTAAGGCGTGAGGGTTATGATTATGGGCCTGGGCTTCAGGCGGGCGCATAGAAAAAACAAAAATTGATCGCCTACGAATTAATCATCTTCAGAGTCTGAGGCACATAGTGGCGGGGGTCTCCCATGCCGATGCCACGGTAATCGCGAATTCTGAGCTGAGATTCTGAGCTGAGCATCCTTCTCATCAACAGAATCACGTGACGAACACACATAATAACGCGTAATAACGCGCGACTTGAACGCGCGACTTGTTTTTCGCTAACGTACGGGGATCCTACGGCAAGTATTCAGTGGTCTAGTCGTACTTATGTACTCACGATACGTCAGCGTGGCATGAAAACTCGGCGATGTTATATAGTTATCCGACCCGGCTGTAATTTTTGTTTCCATATTGGTTCACTTCGTCCTTTTTTCAACACGCGATTCGCGCGGTTCGCGGTTCATATTCAAATAGAAAATGCGTAGCATATATTTGCCCAGGTGGGCAGAACACTACGAAGCGAGTACGTAGGGAGATCGAACTCGTCCGTGGCGTCAACACTACGGGCACCCTCAGTGGGACTAAATTATATTGCTAACTCCTAACCTTCCGAAGGGCTTGCCGATGTCCTTCCTCGTTTCAGGTAGCGCCGCAGCCACGCCTGGAACTTTTCGAAGGCCCGATTGGTCTCCTGGCGCTTGACCTCCGCCACATTCGCCGTCGCTTGGATGCATTTCTCTGGCCGCTTGTTATAGTGCCGCGAGAGTGCATCCCTGCATGCGAAGAAATTCCCGCAAAGAACGCAGAACACAATCTTTGCGGGGTACGCCTCAGATGTGTCGCAATGTCGCCTGTAATTGTCCTAGATGCTGAAATTGGCGTCGGGGCAGAGTCGACACTTGAGTATATTGACCGTTCCACGCCTCCGGTTGTTCACCGGCCATACCAGGGGCGCGCGGTGTCGATCTGTCAGTCTTCTTGGGATTTTGAAGACTTGACTTCCGACATGCCCGTCGTGCTCTTCACGGACCATGCTGCGTACCTCCACGTTATGCTGCACCACTGTGCTGTTGTGATGCCACGTCCCTGTCTCCACGCTCTCCTCAGCCCAAGCCAGCTCTCCACGCGCAGATGTCCTTAGTAGCAATTACCAATCACTAGGTCCCGGTAGAAATTGGTGGTAAACGTCCTGCACGTTTGTGGCCGGGAGCCTCTCCGCTACGCGTCTTGGATATGCCATTCTTTCCTGTTGGGGTCCTGGTTGTGGGCTTGTTGAGGCCTCTGCTTGTGGGTCTTGCCGCCTCCAGAACCCCGTTTTCGCATGTGTCGTTCTTCCATGGATGTGGTTGGGACCCGTCGTAGGTGTCCTCTGATTCGCGAACGCGTTTGCCGAGGACCGTCCTGGCAACACCTGCATGTGCATGGTAGACGACGCTATCGCGGCGGCTACCGCCGCAGCCATTTCTGCGTCAAGAGTGGAACGGTATAGTTGCGCGTGCGTCCATTCCACCGGATACTTGCCATCGCCCAAGTCAACTGAAAGAAATGTGTCGCTTCTACAAGTAGAGGACACAGCGAAAGATATTCACTATAATTTTACTTCTAGGTCGGCATAAATTTGCACTATAGTCTGGCGCGTCCTGATCTGTCAGCTGCCGTCCCTGGAAAAGTATGAGAGTAAGGCATTGTCGAATTGTTCTGGGTCAAAAATACCCAGTCATCTCAGGTTGAGCAGTCGAGGTGAACAGAAGTCTTGCTTGCGTGGCACGGTGGAATAGGGGGTGGAGAACAGGTGGGAGAGAAGGCACCGGAAGGAGACGCGAACGTGAACCAGTAGACAGGCGGCTGACATAAGAGAGATAATACGACTTTCTCCTGAGCCTCCATTCCAAGAGCGCGCCTGACCAGGCTCCAACGTGGTGACGAGAGCGGCATACGGCCAACACACCACAGAGATGAGCGGCACAGAGTACCTGAGCAAGCGTAGGCTGAATACAAATACACGTAAGAAGTAGAGCGATGGCGCTAACCAGACCACGAGGCGAGGGCGGCAGATTCGCGGCACACACAGGCCCACCAGCCAAACCCCGCGAAAGCCTCACACTCAGCACACCCCGGGCAACGGACTCCCACTCCTCTACCACAGCGTCCACAAGCAGAAGCACGGGTCCAAAGTCCGAGAAGCGCAGAGTCTCCTCGACACTCAAAGCTTCCCGTCAAGTCTGTTTGCATCCCCACGCTCAACCACAAATCCCCCAAGCCCACCCCCACTCGAACCAGCACCGACGAACCCTTTCACCCCATTCTTCGTGTGACCCCCACCACCAACCTCCGAGCAAACACAGCCGACACCCAGTGACGCGCAAAAAGACCCAGAACTAGCACCAGCGGACAAAAACGTTCTCCCGCAAACATCACCAGTACCCCCTCGGCCAAAGAAAACGAAAACGACTCAACCAATGGAGACCTTCGGTGGTTGGCCAGAGGAAAACCCGCGAACGTTTCTCCAAAACATAGAGCGGTACATGATGATAAACCGCATCGAAGACAGGGCCCAGTATTTGCAACTGAGCCTGGAAGTAGACTCGCCAGCGGACAGGTGGTACGAAGGTCTCGACCAGACGATCCAAAGAAACTGGGAGAGCTTGAAGCCAGAGTTCCGGGAGAGATGGACAGTCTCACAGGGCCAGGCGAAATCGGTCATGGAGAGGACAGATGACTTGTTTAACCACAGGCTCAAACCAGAAGACGTCGGCGAGATGATCCTATACCGTGGCTATATGGTGTATTCACACGTCGCATGGGCACACGAAGCGCTTTCCCTCGCACGAGAGTGCCAGCTGGAGAGCCGCGCGGAGTATGTCTACCAGGCAAAGAATGCTCTCCCGAACCTGATAAGGAACAATATCGAGGGAGCAGTCACAAGCTGGGCAACACTCACCGAAGCCGTGAAGGCAATCGACACAGAAAAGCTCAAACGTCAAATAGGGGCGGAAAAAGAGCAGCGGGAGCGAGACAAAACAATAGAAAACCTCATCCGAG
Organism: Lactifluus echinatus; assembly: GCA_003315975.1. Taxonomy (NCBI): domain Eukaryota; kingdom Fungi; phylum Basidiomycota; class Agaricomycetes; order Russulales; family Russulaceae; genus Lactifluus; species Lactifluus echinatus. The sequence goes on from QFEA01002300.1 coordinate 28,570, forward strand.
AACTAAACGCACAGATCGACAGACTCGAGCTGGCAACAAACCAGCCACCCTCGGCACCGCGCATGCACACCCAAAGTACCAGCCAACAAGCCCTCAGCTTCGATGGCCAACCGACAGTCCAGCACGCCCAGGGCACATACAGAAACCGAGCTCCACGACCACCCCTATCAGAGGCCGACAAAGGAGCGGTGTGCCAAAGACTCCGACAATATCCGCACCAACCGGACACAGAAGGAGGGCTGACAGCTTACAAGCATCAACTTGCACAATGGGCCGCCAGCCGACAGCCCAACGACCAGGTGTCAGAAATGACCCCAGTTCCCCTTCGGCCGGGCACCGCTGCGATATGCAGCAGTGAATGCTTCAAATGCGGCATGCATGGACACAGGGCAGCGCAGTGCAACGTGCCAGAGAGCCACCCAAACCGCCTTCCACAAGAGGAGTCACGCTGGCGCATGATATGCGGCAGCGTGCTGGGACCAATCAACCGAGCCAGGGCCCCACAGACCCAGCTGGTACTCGGAGGGTACGACGAAGCAACAGAGGACAATGACAAAGCCATCGATTTCTACGTGGTCGGGGGTGAGAAGGGACCGAACGTGGAGAAACAGTTCGTACACGAAATTAGGCTGCATGGCCCAAAAGGTGAAATCGTGCGAGTTCAGGCTGTGTTCGACGACGGCGCAATGGTCAGCGCGATGAACACCAGCGTGTTCGAGCGCGTAAAGCACAGAATCAACGACTGGCGTCCATCAAAACGTGTGCTACGCATGGCGAACGGAACCCTAATTCGGTCACAGGCAACATGGGTGGGAACAATCGAGATCGAGGGAGTTAGGGCACGCGGAGCATTTGAGGTATTCGACAGCGGAGGAGGGTGGTCATTCTTGGTTGGGAAGCCGATGCTGAGAGCATTCAAAGCGCTCCACGACTACAGCACAGACACAGTCCAGATACGAGACAACACACAGACAGTCAGGGTTGTGTCTTCACAGGAGGGGAGCATGGAATAGAGGTGGAGAACAGGCGGGGGCAGAAGGCACCCAAAGGAGGAGACGCGGATGCGGAATAGATGTAGACAGGCGGCTGAAATAAGAGAGATAAACACGACTTTCTCCCGAGCCTCCACTCTGAGAGCACTTGGATGAGTATTGCGCATCGCAGGAGGTTAAACGTAGTCCGTGAGGCTAAACCACATCACAGTAAGGTCCTCTTCAGCGGGCACAGTGCCTGAAAACGAGAAGGAATCGAAACAGGTCATGTCTAGAGATTTCGTGGTCGTGGACAAGACTACGGAACTTTTTTTGGACAGAAAAGCAAACACTTTATTAGGGACTGGCGCTTCCAGGCGATGCCAAATTCATGAGTTAGCGCCCACAGTTGCGATCCAGTTGCGATCCAGCACAATCACATATTCCCTTGCGAGGCCAAACCGGTCAAGACGCACATATTACTTAGGTCAAACTATTCCTGGCACTGAATGTTGCCAAACGCCTGGCTGCGCTTGTATCACCTCGTGCCTCGTAGTTTATCATGTGAAAAGACCTCGGAGACCTCGGACCCTCGGACGTCGCTGTCCACTCCGAAAACTTCCTGCGGTCAGCTGGTCAGCTACTCGGGTGTCTCTAACTCTAACATTTCAGTGGAGTCGCTTCGTTACTTCAGCGGATCTATAAATATCGATCCAGATCAGAAGGGTTGAAGTGTACCCTTGGTCGAACGAGCGAGGTATGTCTTCACAAAGGATTTGGTTGGAATAGCCGATTCCGCTGTAATGATGTTAATTTCTTTTTCTATCCCCTTTTTTCTTTCTGACTCGCTATTCCCTCACTATCATGCGTGCACTGCGGTCGCTGTTCTCGTCATACTCTTCAGGCTTTTCTTTTCGCTATCAGCACCCCTCAACTAACGACATCATCCATGGTGATGCATCCTATTCAACTTGACCTCGATTCTGGCGTAATTTCTCCTCGGGAAACATGGCCTGTATGTTGTGCAGCCTCTGCACCTGCCCCACTATAATGTCACTCTAGAGTGATGGTTATATGTGTGCAAGGCTATTCAATCGATTGGATTGGGACTAGACTAAAAACCTACATACATCAGGACCACAGACGACGAGGACCGGCGAATCGATGAAGTTATGGCTAACGTCTTGGATCATGATGACCGACCTAAGTGAGATTTTACACAGCTCGACATATTGGGCAGGCTCTCCTAGATGGTCAGACCTCGGTTCTTGCAATCGCGTCCGCCACTGAAGCATGTAGTCCTGACTTGGGGGTCTTGAGAAAGAGAAAGAGAGATAGAGCCATCTTTCTCTCCGTCCTCAGCATCGTATACTGTTGACCCTTACCTGGAATACTCCAGCTTTAGCGGGGTGCTAGATTAATCTGTCCTGTTCCCTCGCTGCCCAACACGGTCATTCTAGAACGACCCACCTAGTCTATACGGTATTGTAAGGGGAGGTGGTGCTTGCGTCTCAGTATATAAGCAAGCGATATGAAAGGCGTGAGATAGCATGCACTGATGTCACAAATATTCCTCCGCACATCCGTTATTATTTGCTTTCTTATTTACCTACCAATGCTCCTATGAGCTATAGAAACTGCACTCACTACATTCCCAGCATCTGTACCTGTTGCACAATGTCGATTCCATTAATGTTATTCGATTTCAAATTTTCAAATTTAAATTATCCAGATAAGTGTAGGCTCGAAGAAGACACAGTATTGGGGATAAAAGCTGAAAAATAAAATAAATAACCACTTTACCAGGATTGAAATAAATGGGGTCCAGATCGTCGACATAGATGGGATGGGGATCGAGAAGATGGGGTACAGTAGAGTTACATGATAACTTGCATGGGGTTGATGGGGTGCTATAATCGATGATTATGTCATCACGCTTGCTAATGAGTCACCCCTGATAAGATGAAGATGAAGATGAAGATGAAGAAATGAAAATGAAAATCTGACTGGCTTGCAACGATGAGCCTCGACGGCGAGCTGCTTGAACGATCCCTCCTTACTGGAAAGTGGAGGGACCAAATAGTTAGTTCCTCAGAAGATGGTATTGTGCGACTCGGGAAACAGGTCGTAGATGGCGAATTCAACGCGGTCCTCCGCTCGCCCCTAGCCCACGAGTTGCTATCTCTTCGGTCAGGTGTTTTAGATAACCTCCTCTCCTCTCCCATAGAAAGCTGGTTTGACTTTTCCGTGCCATCCGCGGGTGGGGATTACGAGCAGGAGCTCGTGCGTTTACTCACGGCAGTGACCTGTTTCCACGCCTTCCTGCAAGCAAACTGGACAGGCCCAACTCTCGATGTGGACCCACTTTCCCTGATAAACCTCCCCGCCGAAAGACAGACACAGTACTCCTCGATTACCACAGAAACCCTACAACAAAAAGCTGTTGCGGAGCTCGCGTGTGCAGGCGAACCCGCATATCACCTCGCCCATGCAGCATTCCTCTTCCGCATTGCATTGGTCCTGCTTGACCGCGCAGACCACCACCGTGTGCCCTCAGTCGCGTGGTGGCGCTTACGTGCGTGGAAAGTGCACGAACAGCTCCTCGATGAGCCAGTCCCTGTTCCTCACGGCGCCTTTTCTACCTTGCTTGGTCCCCTCGCCGACGCCTATGCAGACGAACCGGACCTTGTAGGCCGCCTCTGGCTCGAGCGCGGCTTGCTTGAACACCATCAGGCTAATAACCACGCCGCGCTGGAGTACTATGTGCGTGCTGCGCGCACGACCGGGTTGCAATACGAGCTCACGGGCGCACTCGGGAGACGTACAAAGTTCCAACAGACGGACCTTACGCAGCTTGTCCTACTTGCAGAAAGCAGGACAAGAGATGGGGACGGAGATGGGGATAGGAAAGAGGAGCAGGAACAGGAAGGTAGAACAGGTGACAGGATAGGAACGGGAGAGACGCCCGCCGCGGTAGAAGAGTTGGCTACGAAGTTGCCAGAGACTTTCGCGCTCAACGACGATACGCTCCTGGAGCAGACCGAATTTACTTCCTCTAACCCTGCGGCCCCCGGCTCTCGCCTTGGACATTTGGACCCGTCTAACCAGCCAGCTTTGCATCCGCTGGACCAATGCATACTTCTGTCTCTCTGCCTCAATGTACGCAATACCTCCCCTGCGCACGGCCTGACGACAGAGCAAATGACGCCTTACGTCGCACGCGTGATCTCACACCCAAGGAACTGGTCCGTGCACACAATGGCGCTCCTCCTGCGCTCGCGCCTCGAAGCGCACCGCACGCGCACAGTCGAGCGCTCCACGCTCCAGCTGCAAGCGCTCGTCGACCAGATGCCCACGGCGGACTCGGCCCTCGTAGAGCGCCTACACCTGTTACACGCACTTCCGCTACCGAGCAAGTGGGAGCTCGAACGCGAGCTCGCACTGCGCTTCCTCTCGCTCGGCGTCGTCAAGTCAGCGCTGGCCATCTTCGAGCGCCTCGAGATGTGGGAGGAGGCCGTCAGGTGCTGGCAGGCGATCGAGCAGCGGGATCGCGCGCTCGCGCTTGTGCGCGATCTGCTCGCGGGACGCAGGGCAGAGTCCGAGGCCGTGCTAGCGCGGGGCAAGGCGAGCACCTCGGGCTCGCGCCGCGCTGCGCTCGATGCCGCCCGCGAGGCGAGGTTGTGGTGTCTCCTTGGGGAGTTAGAGCCGGAGAAAGCGCGTGAGCATTTTGAGCACGCGTGGGCGGTGTCGGGGGAGACGTCCGGTCGGGCCATGCGCTCACTTGGCGGGTACTTCTTTGCGCGTGAGGGGTATGTGGATGCGACACGGTGCTTGCGTCGCGCTGTCGCGATCAATCCGTTGTTCTCTCGGTCGTGGTTCATCCTTGGTTGTTCATGCGTTCGTGTGGAAGATTGGGAGGGAGCGCGTGAGGCTTTCACTCGATGCGTCACGATTGATAATGAGGACGCAGAGAGCTGGAACAACCTCGCGAGCGTGTATCTTCGCATGGATTATATAGCAGGAACGGCTGTATCACCAAAAGAGGTGCGTCGTACGGTTTGTTGCGTTTTGCATCTCATCTCAACATTCTGCAGAGCTCGAATGATGACGAAGTGGATGAGCAACAGCCTTCTTCGAATGCAGACAGGGCAGCTGCGATCCCATTCGAGAACAAGATGCTCGCATTCCGCGCTCTCAAGCAGGGACTCAAGTCCCATTACGAGAACTGGCGGATGTGGACGAATTACACGATCGTCGCGATGGACGTCGGCGAACTTGCAGAGGCCTGCCGTGCGCTCGGACGCGTTATCGAGGAACGTGCGGCCAAGGTGGGCGCCGAAAGCGTAGATGTCGACGTGCTCGATCGTCTCGTCGACGCCGCAACGCGCGCACCGTCCGACGAGTCCGAGAACAGCGCACCCACCCAAAACGAGGGACCGGGGCTGCTGCGGCGCGTGGAAGATCTCTTCGTGCGCACCATCCTCCCTCGCATCTCCTCTCCACGTATCTTGGGCGCACGCGCGCGGCTGCTGACGGCTCAAGGAAAGCTGTCCGGAGCTCTCGAGGCATACCTGGAGGGCTACCGCTCTGGCGTTGCAAGCCAGATGGAGACGGGCGAGACGGATCTGGAGCGTTGGCGTGAGGGCGTGCGGGAGGTGGAGGATATATATGACGTGCTGGTCAACTATGGCCCCAAGGTCGAGGGGTCCAAATGGAAACTCCAGGCGCGTAGTATCGTGCGGACGTTCATGGGGAGGACAAAGGATTTCGAGGACGAACCCGAGTGGCTAAAATTATCAGAGCTGTTAAACGACCTGAAGCAGAGAGAAGGAGAAGGTCGGTAGTGCTTGAGTGTTGAGACCTGTACTGTACGCTACGTAGCCAAGGTACGGCTTCGGTTAGGTTACCCCAGCGGGTGCCTTAAACTTCGCGTCTCAAATTCTCAAAGCGGAAGCGCGCAATTCCCCAACAACCTGCAAACCGTAGCGTGACTTGCCCATGACCACCATTACCAACCCACACACATCCCCGAGTCCGAGTGAGCAAGATGGGAGGCCCTCCCTCAGTCGCGAAGACTCCCAGCTCCCCAGATCTCGCCCACGGCCATATACCATGGCCTCTTTCGACAATCTCGTCGTGCTCGCAAACTATGAGGAGCGCCTGCGTGAAGCTCGCAAGATGGTTTGGCGGGACCGCGGTGAACCTGCCGTCGAACTCCATAATCTGTGGGAGTGTCTCGAGCACGGTACACGTGGAGGTCTGCGTACGTCCCCATTCCTGCGTCTCTGCCCGCCTCCGCAGGTTATCCATATATTAACAGGCGCCGGTGCCCTTGCTTTTGCGATCCGTTCCGGGGTTAATCTCATCCTTTTCTTTGCTCGCATCCGGAACATGCCCAGGTTTGTCTACGTGCTCTACGAGCACTCAAATATCTTTCTGAAACTATTCGCTCACTGGCAGGAAGACGCGTATGTCGGTCATACGCCACGCGTTATTTGGTTCAGACTCGTTCCGTTTCGGCGCCATGCTCGGTTTGCTGCCCGTGTTCTTATCGCTCACATTGGTGTTGGGCTCACTTGCCGCTTTCAGGAAGCTTTGTGGCGCTGTACCGAATTCTTCTCAATGCATTCCCTCTATTGTTCCCCGCCAACGTTCCCATACGCCACAGCCTGCGCCGCCTAACCAAAGGGCTGATTTCCGCGTCGGACTTACATGGTTCGGCTATCGACAACTCGTCGGCGCCCTCCATGGAGCGTGTTCCGTCACCCGACAAAACTCCAGTTCAAAAGAAAGTGGCACGACTCTCAGTTGCAGCACAGGTGCACCAGACCTGGCTGCGTAAGAAGTCTGCGCGATGGCATTCCATCGTGGCTGGTGCTGTTGCTGGCAGCGTTGCTATATCGTTTGAGAATCGGTCGCGGCGGAAGGTCATCGCACAGCAATTATTTGTCCGGCGAGTGATTCAATATGTGTTGTCTTTCTAAAACTCATTGACAATCCAGCGGCCTTCAAGGGTCTTATAATGCTCTTTCGGAAAGGCACGGATTCCGCGTCCCTCACGGAGATGTCCTCGTCTTTGCTCTCGCGTGAGTTCTTGTCCTGAAGTCTTACTACTCACTTGATGATTCCCTCCCAAAGATGTGCCCAAATCATGTATGGCTTTTTGTTGCGCCCCGACACGCTTCCAAAATCATACACAAGCTGGTGCGTCTACAGGCTGTCACTCAGCCAAGGCATTCTAGAATTCGTTTTCGGACGCACAGGATCAATGCCGCAGGTCAGATACCAAGAGAAGTCGTGTCTATTAATCGCGATATGATTCGAACGCGTACCTTCAACCCCGAGGATTTGAAGCGCATCTTTTCACGCCTTGTATGTCTCCTTTTATTCTATTCCATTTCTTTCTAACCCTTACTGACCGACCTGCCATACCGATAGGACTTGCATCAGGGGAATGTCACGGCTCTCGGTGATTGGTTCTCCACACAACCCCCGTATGGTCCATGCGCAGCTTCGCATCCGCACATCGTGAGCTGTGCATTCGTCCCAATCGATCGCTTCTACACCGTCTTTCGGTGGACGTTACCGATCTACGGCGCTCTCCACGTCGTGCCAATGTTGCTCTTCAAGCGCAGGGCGGTCACACGAACACCTATTCCAATGGCGCTTCGGGCGAGCTGGGGCACCATGCGCAGTGCTGCGTTCTTGGGCGTGTTCGTCGCTATATTCCAAGGTGGGATTGGACTCGCGTCTTATCTTTATCCCCGCAAGGCCGAAGGTGGCTTACATTTGAATCGTTGTCAAGGTTACTTCTGCGCAGCGCAGAATGCGCATCGTGCGCTGATACGACGGCCGCGCATGCCCGCTTGGCTACTCGCAGCAGTGATCTCCAGACCGTCGTTTTGGTTGGCTGGTCTGTTATCGGGGCTTTCGGTGCTTATTGAAGCTAAACATCGCCGTGCTGAACTTGCGATGTACGTTCTGCCAAAGGGCCTTGAGAGTGCGTGGGTCACCGCGCGGGGAAACGGGCTCGTCTTCCGAACCGGGAAACATGGGAGCGCATTAGTGAGTATTGTTGTTCCGCCTCGGGTGGGATTAAAGGCAGCTTTTGACATGCGCGGCCGATTCCTAGTTGACTGCTATGGGGATGGGAATGGTCATGGTAGGTTCGGAAGATGTCTTTGAAACTTCTCTATAACTGATTCCCGGGTCCCTTGTCAGAGCGCATATCAGGTTTGTAATCCTGCGCCATCTGTCGTCTGCCATACTGACGTTTCGTCCGAAGAATGATCCACAACACCTGTCAGGGTTTGTCCGACGAGTGCTATACCAATTCATTGGGCCAAATTGAAAAGTATGCATACATTATATGGACCGGTGATGGGAGTATAAGTTATGTTAGATTGTACATCTCTCTTGTCCTTGGCATCGTTTACCCTAGATTCTGCGACACGGGCTGCTGCGGCGCGTGTTCCTCGTGTTCGCATTATGTAACGCCTTAAAACGTTTCGTTTCCTCGGCTTGCTACGACTTCGGGCCCATCGACGTAGAATGACATTAGTCGTACCCTGTACTAGATTTTGCAAAATTGTCTTGTAAGCCAGCGCTTCACATGCACCAGGTTCCATGCACTTAGACAGTGACAACTGGTGCATGGAGCACCGCTCTTATGTCATTGCATTGAGTGGGGAAGCGCTGAACCGATGACTAAGGCAGAGGTGAGGTTGACTTGTATCAATTAAAACACTCAGGTTGTGGTAGATCCCTGTGACTCAGGAGGCAGTTGCGTAGTACGCCGGCGCCGAAGAAGGGGACTATTGAGCTCTGACGCACCGGGAGTTTATAATTCATAATTTAATTTAATTTATATTTATGGACGTTACGATCGAAAAATTTTCCTGATATTACACGTGTAAAGTCCTTAGCGGATGCCAAGAGCCAAGATCTTATGGTCAAGTCACAAATGTGACGCTGTTCGTGACAATCTCGGTTTTGACAACGCATAAGAAGGGTGTCGTGTGGAGTCCCCTGTCGTTATGTCTTCTTCAAGAGCGAGCAACTGCTATCCCATAAATTCAATGTCTCAGTTCAGGCGGACCAACTTTAATCACCAAACCATACCCACAGCAACTGTTAGGACAGGTATGTGCTAATGGTCATCGCCATCCGATGATCTCCTTATCATAAATATGTCTAGACGAGCGCCATTCTCCCCCGGATCCATCCCGCTCGCCGCGTATTCCGGTACCACCACACACCGAATCTGATTCTGCCGATGTCTCAGAGTCTTTTTGCACGTACCTGGAGAGAGAACAAGAAAAAAGCAAGCAGGCAGAGAATCGAAAAGAAGATGCTTACGACATCCTTATATTCGTAGGTCCCCTATCCCCTTACCAGTTCATCTTACGGTGGTAGGCTCACGTAGATCATGTAGGGTGCTCTACTTGCAGCCACGGTCGCGACGTTTATCGGAGCCTCTGTCCAGGGCCTGAAGCCAGACCCGCGCGACAGGTGGATATTCTATCTCGCGAAATCGCTCGAATTGCTCGCCAAGGGAGACGACGAGCCCCGTGCTCCCGTCTCACCCCCGACGTTCACCGATCCGGCCGAATTTTCGCCGTCGACGTCCGTCATCCTGATCAACTCGTTCTGGTTTTTGAGCCTCGGCATCAGTCTGACATGCATCATGCTGGCCTCGTTGCCGCGGAGCTGGGCTCGTCGATACAGCGGTAGATTAGCTCTTCGGTCGCACCCATCGCCGGGCGCGCAGACAGTTATCCGCACTGAAGACGATGTGCCCGTCCCCTGGTTGATTGAGACATTACCGATTCTTCTGCGTGTTGCCCTCTACCTCTTTTTCGCGGGCTTCGGTGTGCTCGTGTTCAACCTTACTGTCAATCTCGGGACGGGCCACGCGATTCTCCTTACCGTCGGTTCACTCGTCTGCCCAGTCTTTTGTTTCCAACACCCTTGAAGTCCCCCGACCTCGACCGGTTGAATTATGCCGTCCCATTCAATTTTGCAGCCGAGAATTATTTACGCTTCGGGGCCCCCCCCGCCCCCCCCGGTTCCGGTTG